>JAUYWI010119694.1:0-10401 GCA_034780595.1 Parotoplana pacifica
ATGTAATCAAATTCATAACCCACACTGGGAGGACTACCCTTTTTTACAAAGGGTAGGGGCTAGAACAACAACAACAGCGTCGTAACCAGAAAGTGATGCCACTGACGGTCCATGCGAAGCATCCATTTTGGTCTCACTGACGGAATGAGGTATGGATTATTAACTTCATATAGGTCAAAATCTCTGGATGACTACATTTTCTCTGAATTATGTGACTGCCTGAGTTAAGTAACTTTTAAAAAATCTATTGCTTCAATTTTCCTATCTTTTATAAGCTAATAAACCTGCATTAAGCAACATCCTGTCTAACATGACCTATCATCTCAATTTTCTAACATTTATGCATATTACCTACTATGTGGAAGAAAATAATTAATGATCATATATCTATGGAATATCAAATCATAGATTATTGTCTTTGGAAAGTCAATTCATGATAAGCAGATATTTGGCCAGGGGTTTATATGGCAAGCATGTGTTTTGGTAAACACACCATTAGATCAATTAATTTTCAATCAATTTAGGTATAATTAATTAACTAGGACTTCTTGTAAAATAAAGAAAAGTATGAAATTGTTTAACAGTTTTGCCAAGGAAAAATCAGACCCAGATAGCTACAGATAGAACTAAAAGTATAAAATCGTATGACATTTTTAATTTTTGGGAATCTCTGGAAATTCACCTATTTCAGAATTTGCCTATATCCGTTTTTTTCATAGGTCCTAAAAATCCAATATAGGTCAAAGAAACTATCTCGGTTAAGAGCACACAATTTTTTGTAATTACATAATCAGAACATTTGACAAAATGGTTAGTTGTAGTGAGATAAGATATACTTATCCATGCAGCAGTTTCTATTGCATTTTGTCTGTCTTTGATGCATTACATAAAAGTTTATAATTTATCAAACCTGTGCTAAGTGACCCTTTTCCTTGACAAACCAAAAGATATTTAATGTAAGAAGCAATTGTTGATCTGAAGTTCAACTATTAGTAGCAAAGTAGTACAATGATCTCTTTCTTCATTAGAAGTTTTTATGCTGTATTAGGATGCTGGGTTATAAATTATCTGGTGGTTTAGTCTTTTTTAAACGAAATTCTCTACATATGGAACTGATACAATTGTTTTTTTTAGATTATAGATACTGAAATTAATCCTTATGTTGATCAGTGGGAAAAAGAGCAACAATTTCCAGCTCATAAAGTTTTCAAGTTGCTGGGTAATGCTGGAGTTTTGGGTTTGGATAAACCTACTGGTAAGCAGTTTCTCTAAATTACATTTCTCTCTTCTGTTTATGAAGGAGTTTAGTCATAAAATTTCAGCTTTTATTTGAATGTATAACTTTTGTAATGAATTTCATATACGCTTTTATACAAACACCTATAATGCTGGGTGTTCATAAATTAATACAATATTTGACATTAAAATTTACATAAAATTTTACTGACATTCTGTAGATTCTGTATTTATGCTTGTTAAATAATCGACATTTGGAGTAATGATTGTCATCATGATTCTGGTGTAATAAATTTGACATTAATATTGATAGTTTTCTCTTCTGCTTGTTTTATAATTCTGTGCCAGAAAATTAAGAATTTGATCATTAGAAAATTTGTCAATATTTATTAATTTTTGTATTAATCAAAACGTTTCTTGCATCAAGAGATCTATAGTCTTATCTGCTAAGTTCTGATGTACTTTGAACTTTGGATTCACAAGTGAACATAATTATTTCATTTTTTCTGTTTTCTAAAAAAGGCCGATAGATACTATGTACAATGATTATTTCTGAAACGAGCTCATTTCTTTTTAGCTTAATTTCAATTTTTGATAGCACATAACCATATAATGTACTTGTACTCTCTTTAGAATATGGTGGCTTAGGTCTTGACTTTACCTACAATATGGCTATTGCTGAACAATTGGGAACCATTCGCTGTGGTGGAATACCTATGGCAATTGGGGTGCAATCTGACATGACAACACCAGCTTTGACAGCGTGAGTATCATGATAATGGTTTGCAACTTTCATAAAAATGTATGCCCAGAGACTGAATATTGGTAGCGCATTGGACTAGCAATCCTAAGGTTGGTGGTTCGATTGCGAAAATCAGCGTTTACACTAGACCTCATCTACATAGCGTTCAGAATGGCAATCTATGTGTTGAAGACAAAACTAAATTTGCCTAAAAGGACCTTGGAGTTCATTAGCCTTCTTCAAAGAAAGGCTATATCTAGAGATAATGTTTTACATGTTTTATGATTTATTAATTAAATCATTGTTTTCTTTTTTGCAAAAATCTAAGCATCTTTTAATCACATGGTTTAATATTTTGCATCACATTTTTCGTTTTGTACATTATGTAGATTTGGAAGTGATGAATTAAAAAAAGAATTTCTGGCCCCTACAATTGCTGGTGATAAGGTCTCCTGTCTGGGTGTAAGTGAAGTTGGTGCAGGATCAGATGTGGCAAGTAAGCGATTCGAAATGATTATTCTGTAGGGTCAGATTAGTGAACTGGCCGCTCCGCTGTTTGTTTTACAGTGTAAAGCTTATTCATTAGATCTTAAAGTTGCACCCATGTTCAAACTGTGTATTGCCAGTTTCGGCCCTATGTCCCCTTAAAAATCTAGGATGGCCAGAAGTTATGTAAATTTAATTCAATGTAAACTGATTTTGGTACCACTGGATGCCAAGTTCGATGTCCCATGTCTAAATTGAAAATTTCTATAGTCCCCACGTCTATGTAAAAGTGTAGGCACCTTAATCACCCATTTCCAACATCATTATTTCTGAAATTGTAAGTTGTCCAGATTTCGATATCAATTGAAATATTTGAAAAAATGAATTTTGTGGTTCCGTTCTTTGACATTCATTGGTTCTATTTTTCAGGTTCATTGATATTCCTCGCACCTTTGTCTAAATTGTATATTGCCGGTAGGGGCTTTCCGCCACACTCCTGTTAAATGTGCAGTAAATTACGTCATAAATTGAAAAATAGATTTTTGAGACTTCGTATTTCGACTATGTGCGGCTTGTAAAAGCTGTTATTCTACACTAAATTTTCTTTTCTGATGTTCCTAGCACCCAAATCAAGATTGTATAAAATTAGCAATGGGAACTCCGCCCCCACACCCTCGAAACATTGTGACTGGCCCTAGTCACCCATGTACAAAATCCGCCTTAAGCTGAACAAAACATTGGATGCACACTGCTTTTAGTATCACTAGTAGCAAATGTGATGCACTATGATGTGCTATGAAGTTTATATCAACTGCAAATGGCTTGGAAAATATTCGAACAAATTCAATTGTAGTAATCGAACATTCAACTTTAAACGCTTCGTTTTTTCGACTTTTATTGGTTCATAGAGGCCATACTGCAGCACCAATTTTTCTTTTGCTGTTGTTGATGTTTTAGAACCCTTGTTGTCGATGGAGGCTCTTCCCCCACACCCCCGTCAAATGTGCAGTAGATTTCAGCATAAATCGAAAAATAGGTTTTGACTATATGCGGCTGGTAGAGGCTGTTATCTTACACCAATTTTTATAATTCTTGTTTTCTGATGCACCCAAGTCAAGATTCTATGTTTCGGGTGGGGGATCCGCCCCACACACACAGGTACAAAATCCGACTTTTTGATAGCCTTGTGCTTGCCAAAAGAATACTATACACACTTATTTTAGTATCGTGGGTTGCAAATTTGATGCACTATTTAGCGCAGTGAAAGTTATACCAAACTATAGATTTGTTTGGGCAATATTCTAAGAAATCCTATTGTGATATTCGAAGTCTCAACTTTAATCGCTTCGTAGAGGGTGTTCTGCTGCACCTTGTCATTCTTCTTCTTTTATTAGATGTACCGTAGTCGAATTTGGTCGGGTACAGCAGCGCGAATTCTGTTCAATAATCAATAATTAGAAAGTTCCTTTTGTTGCGGTGTTATGTCCAAATGTTGTCGGGAAAAAGTTTGCTGGTTTTCCTGTAATTCTCCAAAATGTGGCTTGCTTCGCCAAATGAAAATTATTGCTTTGAACAGTTCGAAGGGTTTTCTTGGTGATATGGTTAAATGGAGCTTCAAAATGTTTGCGAGAGCCAGGGAGGGGAACATGGTCGGAAAAATAATATTCTTTTAGGCCATATACGACTTGCATGTTTTCTTAAGGTATTAAAACAGTGGCACGTGAAGATGGTGATGATTTGATCGTTGATGGAGGCAAGATGTGGATTACCAACGGTATACAAGCGGATTGGATGTGTCTTCTGGCCAACACTTCTGATGCTAAAGCACATACAAATAAATCTTTAATTTGCTTGCCAATGAATCTGAAAGGTAGGTAACTCTTATGTGCCTTTTTTGTAGAATGCAACGTCATATTGTGCTAGAGGTATAATTATTAAGGTGATTTCTAGATGTTTATTGCGTGGGTAATTGACTTTTTCTTAGATTTTAAATATCATTGATTTATTTTTATTTCATAAAATAAAACTTTATCTTTATTTACAAATAATTATTGTTTTTTTGTGCGCCCAACTTGATCTGCTCTACAACTTCTGGCAACCAATTTTAGAAATTATTGAATATCGTGGGCAGACTTCACGTTTTTTAATACTCGTATCTGGTGGACCTCTTTGGGTGGGTACTACAACCATCTCTGGCCTCTTAAACTATTTAACATTCTTTTCATGTACTGATTAGGTTGAAATGTGAAGCATACATTTCCCATTTTAAAAAGATTTCGGTTTTCGGGTTTGGCTTTCACTCTGGCAAAAGATAATATTTTTAAAAGGCCATAATAATAGATAAAGTTACGCTTCTACATAATAATTTACTAATGTTAATCTCTTTGTGACTTCAAGATTAATAGTAAAGTATTTTGTTAACCGAAAGTACTTTACATATATTTAAAAAGTAGCTCTAGTATTTCTATTTATTATTATGTTTTGGGAGTGTTCTATCCGGTTAGAGTAATCTATGACTATGTTAACTATGCTCACCCCAGATATGGTAATAGTATTTGCCCCTAGAGGGATAAAATATGACTATCAGTGTATTCTATGTTTGTTTTTTATTTAGGTATCCATGCCACAAAAATCAATAAGCTGGGAATGCATTGCTCTGATACGGCGCAGGTGTTCTTCGAAGGTGTTCGGGTTCCCAAACGCTATATAATTGGTGAACCCGGGGCTGGGTTCACTTATCAGATGCTACAGTTTCAAAAGGAACGTCTTTGGGGAATTGCTGGATGTTTGAAACCAATGGAAATGCTCATTGATGAGACCATTGAGTATGCCAGAGCTAGACAAATTTTTGGCCAACCACTGCTCAGTCATCAGGTGCGTTTGAAAACTCATTCATATTGCCAGAGATAAAAGTTTTGTTTTTCTTATCAGTAACTAGAGAATGCCAATAGCTGTTATTAGAGACATAACCTCCAAGTTTTATAAAGTGAATATAATGACATCTATTTTTGACTGAATGAAACTGGTCTACTATTTTAATCTACACGAACTTCGGTACCATCCTTAAATTTAGATTATTCAAAATTGTCTCAACCATTTGGAATCTATCGATTGCTAACTTCTCTTGCTGATATTCTGATGTAAACATTTTTGGTCTGAACAAATGAAGTTTGACAAAATTAGCAAAATGCACTTTTTTACCTCAAAAATCAATTCTAACACCAAAACATGACTAAACTATATAATTAATAATTGATGGTTTCAAAATTATTGATTTTTTTTCCAGGGTGCAACCTCAGAGCCAAATTGTTCTTGGTGTTTCTTTTTTTAAATTTCATCTAAAAATATTGACTGGACTAATACATTGTGTCAACATTGCCATTATTTGAAAACTGACTAACAATTAATTTGGTAAAACTTTGACTAGATTAAAAGACCGAAAAGGTCAAAAAGTGTGCAAGCTCAAACCCTAAAATATGTTAAATCACTTTTATGTGTTAGCTCTCACTAGGTCCTCGTATTAGTATGAATACTAGAGCTGACAAAGTCCAACGTCTCAGTTTTTCTGATTTGCTTTACTTTGAATTATGATATGTTAATTTTTAGATGTTAAAATATCATTTATCTAAAACAATAGTATTAATACTAAAACCTAGTGAGAGCTAACACCCAAAAATGACACACTTTTTGACCTTTTTATTTTTTAGTAAATTTATTATAAAATTCATAGTATTTCAATATATGTATTAATAAAATTTGCTTGTTACTATGCAAGTATTCGTATCCCTATCTTAGTAAATAAAAATTCAGATATGGTAACTAAGTTTTCATGTGGTTAGAAGACCATAAAATCATAGATTAATAAAAAATATATATAAATTAGTATTAAAAAACTAGCTTGTTTTTATGTCATATTTCTAAATGGAAAATTGATTATATGAAAGATCATACTTAGTAACATAGATGAGCTTTCATGTGGTCAAACAACCATAAATCATAGTTATGTATCAATTAGCTCTCTACTATTCTATTTTTGTTGTCCCTAGCAACAGTTTCTAAGTGGAAAGTTGATATATAAGAAAGTTCATATGGTAACTAAAGTGTATGTGATGAAATACCAATAAAACATAGCTATATGAGATAAATTTGCAAAAGTTCTTATATGGTAACTAATGATCCGTGTGGTCAAATAACCATAAACCATAGTTGTGTGTCAATTTTTTGTAAAAATAGCTTGTTGCTATGTTATTTTGGTGATAAATAGAAAGTTAATTAAAAGAAAGTTGATATATGTGATAAATAATGTTTTATCCGTAATACCATTGTATGGCATAAATTCTCATAAAAAATCAGAACCGATTTTTACTCGTCCAAAAGTTAGTCTAGGTGCCAAATTTCATTAAAATCGGTTGATGTTTAGACCATGATACTGATGCTGAACGAGGAGGAGAAGGAGAAAAAGAGACAAATAAGAAAACGCCAGATTTTGTGATGTTGTATCCCTTAAACTGTTTGACCGATTTTGATAACATTTGGCACACTTACTTACCATCGCAACTTGAATGAGAAGGGGTAAATGGTCCATTTCAACGATCCTATATAGCCCATTTGGCAAGGCTGATCTTTGAGCCTTATCTTTATATAATATGTTAGTAGCGCACCAATTACAGTTTTCCTAAAGTCTAAATTCAGGTCAACTGGTTTGGTGCGTGCATAAAAAATGAACTTTCTCAAATTCATTAGTATTGATTCAATCAATTCCAAAAACACTGGAAATGATCTATGTAGAAACAAAGTTGCTTCTATTTACGTCAAAATTCTAAAGCTGACTTTGATGATGTTGCAAGTAATTAAAAAATGGTTTGGTCCTACTGTTAATATTATTGATTTTTCAATAGTGTGTCTAAGTACTTTTGCAGTTTTGGCATTTAGACTAAATGCAAGTTTATTTGGTTACCTACAAATTAAATTTGGGGTGGAAAATAAAATTCAGCAACGAAAATAGACATTCACAAAATTATTCTTTTGGTTGACGGATATTTACGTCAATGATATAATTCTAAATTATGGTATTCGGATCTATCGTAAATGCTGAGTTATAAACCTAATTGTGAAATATCAATAATTATCAGCCCTACTACATAATATAGGTCAAATTCGAGGAAGTTTAATCATCAAAAAGCACATCTAGACTATGGACAAACAAACTATGTGTATCTTATAGCAACCAGGTTTGTAATTTGATCATCACGGTTTTTGTTCTGAAAACGTGCATATTGTATTGCCTCTCTATGAAGGGCTTCTACAATACGATGATTTTTAAATTGTTATACTACTGCTTAAGCCTCTTATTTTAAGTTATGAGTTTCCAAAGTTGATTTTTACAGCCTAAAAAACACAAACTCATACATAATATCCCTTCCGGGCTATTGATTCGCATATCCTAACTAAATAGGTTATGATAGGATACTTTTTTGTGTTTCAGGTTGTCCATTTCCGTTTAGCTGAATTGAAAACAGAAGTTGAGTTGTTACGTTCACTTCTCTATCGTGCTATTGTTGGCATGGTGTTCAACGGTGAAGATGTGACACTGTTAGCCTCAATGGGTAAACTTAAGACTGGTCGTCTTATCAGAGAAGTGACAGACTCGTGCCTTCAGTTTTGGGGCGGATTGGGATTTACTGATGAATTGCTTGTTAGCCGGTTTTACAGGTAATGTTATGTATTTAGAATTTATAGATATTTATTATTATTTTTCTAATGGTGCCTACTGCATCTATACCACAAAATCTCTACAAAAAACAAAGGCCCACCTCCACGATATTATGTAAGAAATCGAAGATTGTATGTAGAATGAAATCTTTGCTGCAGAGAAACATATATTTAAAAAATTGTAATAAATCTGACAAACCTTCGACTGTAGCTTAAGCGATTTGCGTAATATTTAGAATGTGCTTATAAATTTTCATTATACATTTTTTGATGTCAAAAATAATTTGATTCTCTCCCTTCTAAGTACACGTAACGGCCCTCTAAAAAAGAATTTTGATCCATTTTTTTCAAAATATACTTTTTCAACGACATCAATGATAAAACTTGCTCCATATTAAGGAGCATTGATTCTTACAATTTGAACCAGTTTCTAAAATCGACTTATCCTGAATTATTGGGGGAAAAATTGTCCATATTTTAATTTTAATTTTATTTTATTTTACAGAGATTTTCGTTTGGTGTCTATTGGCGCAGGTGCTGATGAAGTCATGCTTTCTATTATATCCAAATTTATGAATACCTTGCCAAAACCTCAAAAAGGAAAATGATCATATTTGTTTACTATTAACTATTCAAATATTGAATTAAGGTATTCATCATTATGAGCAGTTTCTTATAGATTTTTGATTTTTATGTCAATTATACCTATTATTACTGGCTACACACACAACAAAGCAAATTCATATATTCTACAATTATTCAACATTGCTAACTCGATTTACCTGTGTAAGGATTTTGATTTTTATATGTCTAGGTACTACAAACTGTTAACTTTTTATTACCTATGTACCTATAAATAAATTGTTATTTACAACATATTTTTTGTAATCAATTATATTAACTCAGTTATCTTCAATTTTATGTGCTCGGCGTTTCCATTGTACATTTATAAGTATTTATCAGTTTTACTTTGTACATCGGTAATTTTTTTTAAAGTTTGGACGATTTAATATTTTGTTACCTAAATAGGGTTTTTAAAACCAATAATGCAGAAATTGATTACTACTAAAAAGCTATCATTATTGCATATTTTTATGTAACATTCATATATTGTTACAATTTTTTAAACTTTTAGGTAAAATGTTTTTTTATATTTGTATGTAATGTACCTATGTTGCCACCGAGGGCAAGGACAAGTAAATAATTTTATTTGTTCTTGCTAAGGGTTGCATCCTCCACCTCGATGAACAGTTGTTTTCTGCCTGTGCTGTTATGACTTTAATAAATGTTTATTCTAAAAGAAGGTATACCTAATTATTTGTTATAATTATGTTCTTTTTTAAAGTACCATATTCCTTGAGTTTACCTGGTATTTTTAATGCTTACGAAAACATTTTATACTGTCAAACGCCATAATTTAATTACTTAGAATAACAGGATAAAATAAGAGAATAAGCTGGTTTAATTCTCTTTGTTACTGTGAATTAACTATTTTTTTAATCAGGGCAACATTTAGGAGATATCCGTCAAAATCACTTCAACGAAAATCAATGTTAAATATGTACGTAATTTAGATAGCAGACTAGATGAACAAATTCTAGCGGTCTGCCATTGCAGTTTTGCTACAGTGATCATTTCATATTTAGAAAAATCTTGTGTCCTAATTATATTTGCGAAATCGAAATTTATGTTATTACAAAAAATGTAGACTTAATTGTAAAGCTTTATAACGGAGACAAGTACACAATTAAAATTCTCCAAAGGATTAATTCTTTGACATGTTTAATATATCTAGGTTTAGGCAAGTTGGAATTTTGTCATACAATTATATTTTCTGTTTTAGAACCTTTTTACTATATGCTTCTCTCTCAGTCAGTTGACCTGGAAAAGCATTGTTGTGGCCACCATGGATAGGTACTAGGGCCTCTACAAGTCTTTGGCCTGTCCATTTTAATGTTTTTCTTCCATGCTATTGCTTACCTTTCTCTTGATCTTCATTTAATTGATCCTTGAATAATCTCTATCAAAATCACCTCCTCTAATCACCTGCTCAAAGTAATGCAGTTTCCTGAGAACCATTTGCCTACGAAGAGTCATTTCAATACCAATGGTCTAAATGAACCAGTGGTTGGTTCTCTTTTCCCACCAAGAAACTTTAAAAACTCTCCAGTAATCCCACATTTAAAAAGCATTTACGATTCTTCATCATTCTTCGTCATTGCCCA
>JAUYWI010119705.1:0-10401 GCA_034780595.1 Parotoplana pacifica
TGAAGGACCGGGCAGCAAACCGAGAAGGATGGAGAAAGTGGATGCCATAGAATTGAACCTGCCTAATAACTAATTCGACAGAACACTACACACACACACACATACACCGTGACAGGTCTAATTGTCAGTTCATAATTAATTTTCTTTGGTTTTTATCGGACTGGGTACAAAGTTGATGTTTTCCAAAAAGAACGGAGACAAGGTTTTGTTAATAGGTAGATGAATGCATACATAAAAAGTAGCAAAAAAACTCTGTGATGTTATTAAATTTTAAATATACTTACTTCAGATTTAGGATCTTTAAATAATGGATATCTCCCTAGTTTCATTTAAATGTTATTGGTCCAGCAAAATATAACAAGAAAACCATGACTTCAACTTGAAATGAATACTTTTTTTGATCCCTGTAAAGTTAACTTTAACCATAAAAGTCTAATATCTGAAATAGTTTTATGTACAAAACCTTGTATTTCTTCTTTATTGGCGTTTTGATTATCCATAGCAAGGCCGTAGCTAGCTTTTTTCTCAGGTTGGACAAGATACCAAAAACGCACTATTTTTATCAGATCGCAACTAAAAAAAATTGTCTTGCCATATATTTTACGATATTAAATAGAGGGGAAGTGTTCACTGTTAAGGTTGAACCTCAACATGTTTAAGTCATCTCTACATTATAAGCATTGTGGGATTTTAAATCGTTATGGCCTATTTGATTTAGATTTAACAATAAGGGGGGGTGATAGTAAGAATTCGTGTTTTTAAAACATCGTGAATAATTTATTCGTAAAGAAAAAGTCATAAAAATGTAAAGTAAAACTTGCAAAAAGCGTTAAGAAATATTTGTATATAAAAAGTCAAAATTAGAAAAACGCATTTTTGAAAATGCCATAAACAATAGTTAGTGAAGATGGCGTCATAAACAATTAATTTAAATTTCTTATTATATAAAAGTTGTATATGGAATAAATTCAAATGTATGTGGTGAAATTAAAGTAATGAGAAAAAAAAGCGAAATTGTTTGCTGACATAATAGTTTTAGGGACTGAATAGCATTCAATTATAAAATCGTTGTTGGTTGACAGGCTAATAATAAATAGTTTATAGATTTTTTATTTATGATTTTTTCAAATTAAAATTATGAGATCTGCATTGAAGATTGTCAATATTACAACTTTTTAATTACGATTTCTGCAATAGGATTTTTTATAATACGAATATTTCAATTAAAATAATCCTTTACAAATATTTTTAAACAACTATTTGTTTACGAACGAATGTTTCAATTACAAATAAATTAAATACGAATTTTTCTATATATCGACTTTTTTGGGATTAACCCAATAAGAGAACATGATAATTTTTATTTTGGAACGACATATCATCCTAGTTCTTAAATAGCGACAGCTACTATTACCCTCTCTCTATTATATTTGTCTGATATCACTTAGTCCAAATCAATGACCTTGATTAATATGGCCGGAAAACTAAGAACATGTAACTAATGGTGGTAAACTATTTCTAAACAGTACCTACTTGTTTATCGATTAAATTAGGTTCAATGTCGTAGATTAAAGGTATAGAGTACCTACTTACGATTAAAATTACGATCAACTATGGAATAACTGCTTTCCTTCGGAAAAATAATTGATTAATACGAGTTGACAGTTTTTGAATAAAAATTATCGGTCTATTCCAAGCAGATTCTTCCTGGAAGAACAAAGGCAGATTACACATAAACTTGAAACAGTTTGCATAGCAAAATAATCGTATGAAATATGAAAACACACGAGCAAACAAATATCAGTTGCATTCTAGCAACTTAGATCAAAAGGAATACCTACTTTAACTATATTTTTAATCAATATTATATAGCATAGAGAAAACTTTGAATTTTGTTTGTTGAGCAAGGAAGGAAGCTGAACATAGCCTTTCTAATGAGTTGAATAAATAAAGACGAGCATCTTGAAACAAGCTAATTACTATATTTTTTACTTTCAAGAAATAACCTTGATTTCAGAAGTCATACAGAGAACGTGTAGTTTCTAGTTCAACTAAAGCGAATTGAAATCGATTTCGGTCTGTGTTTTCCCGATTTCTGAATCTTGATATAATAGGCATAATTAAATAGAACATGCATCATACTTCAATAAAAAAACACATAATATACATTTTTTTCTTTAAAATGTTCTCTCCCCCTGTTTTACATTTGACTTTCAATACCACCTAAGATAAACGCGATGACATAGAATATCATAATTTTATTTTTAGCAAAACCAGCAATACTCTATAGAATTTGTTCATTTTGATATCATGTTTAAAAGTGCATTAAATGTCTCCCATTGGGACGTAATTAAATTTAATCAATGGTTAATAGCAAAACAGGTTTCCTATAGAACAATATAAATGTTGTAAGTTATTTTAAATGATATTAAAAAATAGCCAACCGTATTTCGATATACAACAGTACATGAAAAAAGCAACTACATCAATTTAAAAGACGCTCTTATCTCCTGAACTGCATATAAGATCAAATTATATTTGGCTAACATTGCAAACTTTTTCAAGTTCAAGAATGAAAAAAAGAGCCACCACAATACAGTTCGCTATGTAACCCTTGAAATTTTATTAGAATGGTCGTCTAGATATGAAATGCTAGATCTAACTCCATAACGGAGTCCCCCCAACTTAATCTATAGAAAAACTGGAATTCTTCTCTTTGCATCTTCATACTCGTGGGATGTATTGAGAAAATTGCAATATTAATTGAATAATTGGTTGGCAGATGCATGACATTATATTTACAATTACAAGTAACCACCTCTGGGATCAATGACATCTTGACAGTGCAGTTTCAACTTTTTGAACAGGCGGTCCTTGATTTCGTCAATGTTCCTTTGGAGAGCCGGTCACAGATATTCTTTCAAAGACAAGCAGTGTGTGTTCGCTCCATTTCCAACTTGGGGAAAAACAAATCGGTCCAGAAGATTTGTGTCTGGCGGAGAATAGGCGGGTTGAGGTGGTTCGGACGCATTTGTTTGTTCGAATAAATTCATTAGTGACCAAAGAGACATTTGGGCGAGCATTATCATGATAAATAACTGTGTTCTCCCACAGTATGGCTTTACCAGCTTGCCGAAATTCATATGTAGAAAATGCGGCAAAGACTTTTATTCAATAACGTTACACAGATCTCAGAGTCCACCGTCTCGCCAATCTCAAGCACCTTTGAAGTAGCTGAGTCCCTCGAGGTGTTCTGCTCCGTGGTTGTCTAGAGTCTCCCAGTGACAACGGTCTTTCCAATATTTCCGTATGAGGGTAATGTCTTGCGTAGTTCAGGCTCCGTGGCTCTCTGGAGTTGAGTCATTTGCGACTCTGAAGTTTTGGTTAGCAGCTTCTACTTCAATCTTATGTCCAATTTCATCCTCTGTGGTTCTGGGATCCCAACTCATGACATGAATGTTGAATTCGCCGGCTATGACATCGCATTTGTTCCATGGAAGGTCAGTTGTGTTGAAATTGTGTATCCTATAGTATCTTCGGCTGATGGTCTGATTGGTTGTAACGTAGATATTCGCGATGTTTAGGATAGAATTGTTTTTGACAATTTGAATAGTGTTTCCTTCTGTTGTTGTGTCAGTGTCTTTTTTATCTTCACGTTGTTTTTGTGCCAGCTTCCAATTCTTGATCGCCGTTGAGAAGTGGAGAATTGTTGCAGTTCTTCGCAGAGAGATCCAGTGTCCTTTCCCGGATGCCACCAGGTGGGGGAATTGCAATGGTATCGACCTCACTTGATACTGATGATTTTGTGGTTGGATTTGACGACGGTCGAATGGCATCGAGGAATGCAGCCAATTGCTTGCAGCTCAAGTGCAGATCTGCTGTTATTTTATCACGGACACGCTGAACCATACATAGGTCACTTCGCTGCGAAATGATGGTGTCATCTCCCAACGCTTTGCATATCCATCGGTGATTGTCTGGTGCACTTAGGCCATTTCTTCTATCGCATTCTATCACGAAAAGAATATCGCGTTTAGTTGGCTCCGTAACTTGTAGAAAATGATTTATTGAACGTGTAAAAAATGCTATAGTGAAATACAATCTTTGAATCTATAAAATTATAAGTTAATACAATGTAATCTATTCAAATTTAAACAACCATAGAGTATTCAAAATAATTGTCAATACATAATTTCAATATCTATGCTCTATTCCAAATAGAATGGAAAGGCTATTTTACACCCTATATAATAGGAATAGCCTATAATGCTACTAAGCGGATATTATCATGTGCCCATGATCCATAAACTGGGGGACCGCGAGTTATAAAATGTTTGCTTGGATAATAGAAAAAGCTGAAAATCACAGCTAAGGTACCTACTTATAATTGGGTTGGCCATTATGTCGTTAACTTAAAGGGTCCACCTTATTTTCTAAATTGTATAACGTATACTCACATATTATTTCGTAATTACAAAGATTTGTCGCATCAATTATTTATTTTGTTGTCGATATGTTATTGATCCTGTTGTTAGTTTGCTTCATTATTATTTGTCTGTTTGTTTATTAGTTCATTTTGCAGTAAAAGGCAGTATATTTTTATATGTAGCAAAATAGATCAGGTTAAAACCTTTATCGCAAAAATAGCAAGGGTCTTAAATGAGAAGCTAAATCAGAGAACAAGGAATTGATTTTGGTGTTAGGCATTCATTCCTACCTATTATTAATTAATAAAATTATTTTACATTGCTCTAGGATTTCTGCCTGAAGGTATGCGGGATATGGCCAACAAAGTTTCTGAAGGTCCCGGCAAGCTGGTTGCTGATGCTCAAGAAAAGTGCTCTGTGATGTAGTGAACTTGTTGATCTATTTTTGTGCATTAGTTACCTAGTCTGTGTACCCTCTGTTGTATTGAAGTGGCCCCAAATTGTAATGTAGATAAACAAACTCATGTTCTTAGGATTTTATTGGTTTATAGTCAGCTCAAAACAGCCAGTTTTAAATGAAACAAAATTGTGGATTATCAGTCGGCGGTACAGTTTATATTTTCGTTTTGGTTATAAGGTATTTTTTGGTATTTAATATTATCAATGAAACTTTCAGTCATATGTGTGCATTGTGTTTCATAAATGTAATCAGACGATCGAATTTATTGTACGGATAGGTATTATGTTTAGGAAATATTTATATTTGTCCAATTATATAAATAGGATAGTTAAAAGTTTATATTATTTCGAATTCTGTACAGTTTTTGTGTCATTTTTTAGATAGTTTTTGTAATTTTGTAGAAATCAATATCATAAAAATAATTAATGTTTAACATTCTATAGTTTTAACTTATTGCTTACTGCATAGAAATGAAAAAAAAAACATATAGACACTTACAAGTTAAAATTTTAAAATATTTTGTTTTATTACTATTTAGTAGGTATAGTGTAAATAATTCACTTTCTGTTTATTTCAACTCAATTAGGTTTGGGTATGTAATTTTAACCAATATGTGGTTGGTGCCCATTTTATGCGATATCATTGTTTAATTGAGTAAATTCATTCTGTATATATTCATACCTACCAAGGGTTTTGTTTTAAAAGATTATCTTAATGTTTGTTTGTATGATGATGTAGTTTTAGTACGTAGATAGATAAAATGTAGACTGTCAAGTATTAAAAATTGTATGGTATTTATTACCCAATTATATTTCTGACACTCCTCCATTTTACGTATGATATTGTATATACCGACAGGATCGGCATCAGTCTTTGCGACTGAAAAGTGAACCAGCATAATGTGATAATGAACAAAGTTAAAAGTCTTAGATTTAATCGTTATATTTTCTATTCAATGGCGTCCGTTTTGTTAAAGATTTTGTTAGTTCACGGTTTTGTTGCATATTTTGCATACGCGAAGCTGAAAATTACAACTATAAAGTCGATGTTTTTAGCTGAGGAATAGTAATTTAAAATCGCACTCACATTTGACTTTAAATACATATTTTCAGTTCAATTATACAAAATTAATAAATCCGTGAACATTATGCATATTATATTTATATCACTGATATTTTGTTTGTATTAGCATAATGTGATTTCGTGTGTGTCACTGAATTGATGTATGTACATTTCGATCCCACAGACCATTATATCAGTGTTATAATTTCCTATATTATTATTCCTTTAAATGGTTTGCGTGTACTCTAGACTTAGTGTTTTTAAGGAAATTATTAGTAGATCTATATACATAGTGCCCTGTTTTGGGTATATCTATTTTAGGTTATTGATATTTGTTATATCTACGTGACGTCAACTTACATTTATTCTTACCTATGTAGATAATTATATTTGCGTTGTGTAAAATCACCTGTTTCAATTTTTATAATAAAAAAGTTCACACAAAAACAATATTATTGGCTGTATAAGACATGCTGAACATTTTGGCCAAAAATAAATGTTTTAGCATAGATTTTTCTTCATGAGAATTAATTTATGTATATTATGCATATTAATATATATTTATCTGTATTTGTAATTATATCTATCTATTATATACATAACCTACAAAATATAGCATTTTACTTTATAAAATAGTATCATAATGTAGCACATTTTTCATATTTATTTATGGACCGAGATGTTGACATTATATTCGATATTTACATAACTACATATTATACCTAAGCCTATTATTATATTACAGTTCTGTATTATAATACTTTCATTTGTTGAATTCTGTTGTTTAGATAAAGCAATTTATTCAATTTAGATTTTCATAACTAGAATGAGATATTATTAAAAAAATTAATATCCTTCGCTTGTATCTACAAGTCAAGGAGTGAGTGTTCTGTTCATAATTATTGTCTGTTGACATTTGGTAGTTAGTTTTTAAAATATTACAAAATCAAGGATCACTATCAAATTACCACATAGAATCTAAGATGATTACAAAATGTTATTAGAACATCTTCTTTGACCAATATTGGACTCTTGACTAAGTAAAATAGTAAAGAATTGACTGCAATTTTTGTCGACTACTTCTTCAAGGATATGTACTGTATTATTTTTTAGGTAAGTTTACAATCTTTATATCAAATAAATGTAAATTTAGCTAACCAAATTAAGACAATAGTTTAAAGAAAAAAATATACAAATGCCATTTTTAGTTGATTTCAATTATATACCTATTTCTGAGAATCAGTTTAATTAATTTATTTCAGGAATATATTATTGACGCTTGTTTCTTACCTACAATTTTAGACTTTTAGGATCTAATATGACTTTAATAATTTTTAAACGTTAATTTGTTTAGGATATTTTTTAGTCATTTAGAAATTGTATTTCAATCAAGAAAGTAATTGTCTATTCAATGTACTTATCTAAAAAATATCACAATTCTAATACAATGAAGTTTCTGTTTCAAAATATGCTGTTTTTTGTGTGTTTTTATTATAATCTAGATGGACAATTCCCAGTGACAAACCAAACATTTTGAAGGATTTTTGAAATTTGAATAAAACATATGTTCTTACTTATAAAATAAGAAGACATTCTTTAAAAAAATTTTTTTATATAATTAAATGTAGAATAAATCTTTACTGCAGAAAACATAAAAATAAGGATCATTATCAATTTACCAAATAGAAGATTACAAAATGTTATTATAACATCTTCTTTGACCAATATTGGACTCTTGACAAAGTATGTAAAATAGTAAAGAATTGACTGCAATTTTTGTCGGCTACTTCTTCAAGGATATGTAAAAAATATCCAGATAAGAACAAAGATCATTTATTGAGCATGTCACCATCAGCAAGCTACATATTTAAACAGAGAAATGAATGGAAAATACGGCGATGAGATAAACAAAATAAACATGAAAAATAAATTATTTAAAACCTTTTACAGTCTATTTGAACATTGAAACATGTAAGAAAAAAAGAGATTCTCTAACTTCTACCTCGAAATCACTAGTACCAACAGATAACATTAGCAATTATTAGAAATACTACTTTTACAATTACAAGAAATAAAACAATTAGAGAAGAGAGATAGCTTTGCAGTGTTCATTAACCCTAGTCACAAAGTGTTTGGAAGTCTTACCAATGTAAGAAATATCGCCATTATTGGGACACTTAAAAATATAAATGAGTAAACTGGGTGTGCTATCTTTCAAAGGAAAACAACTACCTTACTTTTAAAGATAACATTAATTAAAATATTTTTTCTTTTTAAAAACTTCAAAAGAGATTTTTTTAAATTATCAGAGGCTTTTCCAAAATAGGGAAGAGTAATACATTCAGACCAGTCAACATTATTAACATTGGAGGACTTGGCGGTTAACTTCGAATGAAGAAATTTATTCAGAATTGTGGACAATAAAATTGAGAGGGTATCCATTAGTCTTCAGAAATTAAAAAGAATAGAAACATCAGAATGAAAATTTGCCAATTAGAACAATTAGAGAAAATTTTATTGACATAAAATTTATATTTTTTGAAAACAAATCAATATGGCGGCCAAGCTAAGGCCCAATGACGTCAGCTGGTCCATAAATTAAAGTATGTCCAATTAAATTCAAATTTAGTGTGTAGGTCCACTATGCGATCAGTAGCACAAATCCATAATTATTTATTCGAAATATATTGATTATTGATTTTGGTTCCACGAAAATCGATTTTTGTTTGCCTCCAAAAATATAAATGATTAAAGTTTTGCTCCAAAAAATCGAAAATCAAACATTTTCGGGGCAATTATTTATATATTTGTGCTACTGATTGCATAGTGGACCTACACATCAAATTTGAAATCAATTGGACATACTTTAATTTTTGGACAAGCTGACGTCATTGGGCCTTATCTCGGTCGCCATATTGTTTTTTTTTCAAAAAATATAAATTTTATGTCAATAAATGTTTCTAAAATACCTGTGCACCAAATAAAATTAAATATTTCATAATTGTCTGATGGAAATTTGAATTTTTAAATGGCTATAACTTCTGCTTTGATATTTAAAATATTTTATATACAAATTTAAAGTGTATTAAAGATGGTAAATTTTAAATAGGTTTTTTATGAGCGCATAAAGCATATATTATATGTACTACCATTTTAAATCTTATAAATCGGTTTAGATATTACATCCATCACGGTAGAAGTGCCCCATAGAGTTATCTAGGTATTAAACAATTGTTTTCAACAATACGTGGTTGAGAGAGAACAAATAGGTAAAAGGAAATATCACTTCCAACAATTCAACTTAGAGTCCCATATGTGTAGAAGCTGTAGTCGACATCTAAACCTGGTACCTACTATAAGCAGCTGCTCCAACTTCTTCCCAATATAGTGTTATGAGAACGCTGTGATAGCCAATTTAAGGGTTAGCATTTTAAAATTTATTTTTGAAATTACATATTAGGTACTACTCGTTTTGATACATGTATCTCAAATCTAATGATATTTGTGTTAAAGAGATATACCAAAACATATAAAACAAATCGAAAGAAAAAAACGTAAAATTTGGAGTAATCTGAGAAAAAAGTCATCTCTAGCTGACAAGTATAAAAAGCTTTGCAAATGCTATAAATACTTAATTTATAACCACCCAGTTAACATTGAACAAAACGTGAAGAACTCTTCTCCGAAATACTTCTATGCAATATGTAAATCAGAGACTTCATACTCGTATGCACATACCTCCCATTTATGACAATACTAATAACGTAATCACAGATTGTAAACACAAAGCAGACATCTTTAACACGCACTTTGCCTCTGAATTTACCGTAGATAATAACACAATGCCTAATTTCCCATCTATTGTACCAAATGATGTATTTCTAAACATTGTAACATTCCCCGTTGATGTAGTAGAAAAAATCTTACATAACCTACCTTGTAAAACATCCAGATCAGTTTCCAGTCATTCTTCTAAAAGAAACCGCTTCCCAACTTTCCACACCACTAAGTATACTCTTTGAAAGATCAATGTTAACCGATGTCATCCCTAGCATATGGTACACAGCTATTATTTGTTTTATTTATAGAAAAAAGTGGCAATTCCTATGCCTGTAATTACACTGTTAGCAACAAGAAACATCTACAAAAATTGAAGGCCTTCGGCATTAAGTACGAATTGTACAAATGGATTGAATATTACCTCTCAAATCGCACTCAGCAAACATGTATAGATGATACTTTATCTTCAAAAGTATTGGATGTTTCATCGCTGAAGATGACATGGCACCAATCGTCTTCTGACATCTGGTAGTGACTACATAATGCACGAACATACTGATGAGTCGGTGTTAGAGCAATTGCAGCGCGAGGGCGGTATGAATTTAGGCCACTTCGGAGAAGGGAGTTTCTAATAGTCCTAGAAGTTACATTTAGTGCATTGCCACCAACCTC
>JAUYWI010119716.1:0-10400 GCA_034780595.1 Parotoplana pacifica
TCTTCAGATTGGTTTCCCCAGTTTTTATTGCTAACAGCTCGAAGGGCTCTAAGGCGTTGCCTGAGTTTTTCTTTGATATGCTTGACATGGTTGTTGAATGTCATGTTCCAGTCGAATTTCACTCCGAGGAATTTAGGGGATTCGCTTCTGGAGATATCCTTGCCTTCAAGTTGGAGTTTAGCTTCCCATTTGGCTTCTCTGTTCCAGTTGGTGAACAAGACGTATTCAGTTTTGTCAGCGTTGAGTTGCATTCTCCATTGCCTGGCCCAGTTTTCAATAGTTTGGATGACTGGCTTGATTTTCCTAAGACATTCTTCCAGTAATCGCAAGCAGTGAGGTCCGGCGACCTTGCTGGTCACTCAATAGGACCTCTGCGCGACCTATCCACCGCACTTGAAGTTGTTCTTCAAGAAGTTGGTGAGCACCGATGCAATAATTCGCTGGCGCTCCATCCTTTTGGAACAACCATGTTCGTCCAGCTCCTGGACGGAAGAAATCTGGCACTACCTTTTCGTTCAATATTTGAAGATATCTCTCCCCGTTCATGGTCTCCCTCGAAATATCATAAGAAACAAGTCCTGAGAAACCAATACACGCCCTCACTGGGAGTAAAGGAGTCTTTCCCGGTAGTTGAATTCTAATGCTTGGGTTATGGTCACACCAATAATGGCAATGTGTTTATTCACGCTATACTGTTCAAGTTAAAACACACTCATCAGAGAAATGAATCTTCCGTAATCAATTTTCTGCTTTCATTATTCGTATCACTGGTGTTTGCGAGGTACCAACGTCAAAGGGCCACTTTTCTGCATAACATTCTTCTTATTTTCACCCTTTGTCTCTGTACTTGGCCGACCCGATCGGGGCCTATATTTTACCAGCCTGCCCGCCGTCGCCAACAACTTTTTCTTCCAATAAAGAATGGTTGCTCGGTTAGGTGCCTAACCGTTCGTAAAATAGCCGTCGACCTTTCTCGTTACTTCCATGAAACATAATACATATGATGTAATCTTTCTCTTTTATTGTATACTCCTACGGAAAGTAGAAACAAAAACTGTACAATTTAAACTTTAGTGCAGCGATTTAAAATTTTAATGGCAATGATTTAAAGTTTAAAATTTTAATTTATACGTAAGATGTAGTACATATCATAGAAACAGCGATTTACAATTTAAAATAAAACTTTTGTATTCACAGACCTAATTAATTTTGTTTTTGACTCACCCTGTACTACAATTAGCATAGTTTGATGTTTTTATTTGGATGTAGTCCTGGGTAGGATAGGCAAATGTCAACTCATTAAAAATATAAAATAACTTCAATTAACGATATCATTAGAATTCCTAATTTTCAATTCACGACAAATCTGTTTGAGCATTTCCTTTCACTAATCATAACAAAAGGAGTTTGAGCATTGTTTAAAATATGATTCGGAATTTAAAATTATTTTCCGTTTATTAAAATCGTTCTATACCTACTAAATTTATTACTTTAGTTTATCGTCATATAGTGTAAAAGTAGATAGGTAATAAGAGGTAAACATTAATTTTCTCCATGACCAACCTAAATGTGCTTTCGGTTAGTTAGTAACATAGAGTAAAATCACTACTATGTGGTTCGTGTGAGGGATATGTGAAGCGATGGGGGAACAATGAGAACAGATTTAACGCCCATCAGAGAAGTAAAACAACTCACTAGCATCGGAAAAATCAAATTTAGGAGGCTGTATAGGGCCATAGCTGACATTACCCAATTTGTACTAAGGTACTCTAAGGATCAACCACCACATATTTGCAAAATGGTCAAATGAATCAGGTTTACATGTAAAACAACTACCTGTCTAGTTGAAATATAAAAAATGTTTTCCGTAAGTCTTTGTCATTTTTCGTGTAAAACAAAGGAATACTGAAGTAGCATCATCAGATGTTGGTCGAATCACAAAGTCTTCAATTTTTACTTCTTCGTTTTGAGTAGAATTAAAAACGCAATTTCATGTTTCATTTGTAGTACTATGTATATACATATCATCAGCTATTGTGCTTGAATGTTAGTACAGTCTGATTTTACTGATCCATGTAATGCAATCCATAAGACATACGATAAAAAAGTCTACACGGGACCTATGATGGGTTTCACAACATTCAAACTTAGGTAGCTACCTAAAGAAACTTAAGATGAAAAAAGACTAAAGATGAATAAGATAGCTAAGTAAATTTTTATTTTTTGGCAAAAATAAAACGCTGTTGTGACTGTTAAATCCAACTTTTCGGTTCTGTTCACTACTTATCTAATTAATAATGTAGGTCTATGTATGTAGGTCTATGTATGTAGGTCTATGTATAGTCCATAAACCTTTGCAAATGTTACCAACAAAAAGACAAATAATCTTCATTTCAAAGTGATATTAAAAATATATGAACAATTACTAAAAGTTTATAGAAAAATCTATTTTTTCTATTTTGTTTGGTAATATCTTTTAGTCATGGAATTCAAAGGCCATACTCAATCAACATGTTATATGAGCGCTCCAGCTCCAATCAATTCACGTCTCCATTTGCCCAGCGTCGCCACCAACACGGGGGGAGAACTGAAAGTTGTGGAGAACTATCCAGCCCCATCAGCATTACGACGCTCATTGACTACACTACCATGGCGTCCAGCTACTTACTACCAAACCGCCAGGGTCAATCCGGGCACCGCACTGATGAATTTACAAACTGCCCCGCTTTCTGCTAGGAATGCACTTTCAGAATTAGAGGGTATTCAGGTAATTGGATGGTATTCAGATAATAGGAGTGCATTCAGGTAATTGGGTGCATTCAGGTAATTTGACGGTATTCAGATAATTGGAGGGTATTCAGGTAATTGAAGGGTATTCAGGTAATTGGAGGGTATTCAGGTAATTGGAGGGTATTCAGGTAATTGGAGTGTATTCAGGTAATTGGAAGGTATTCAGGTAATTGGAGGGTATTCAGATAATTAGAGGGTATTCAAGTAATTGAACGGTATTCAGGTAATTGGAGGGTATTCAGATAATTGGAGTGTATTCAGGTAATTGGAGGGTATTCAGGTAATTAGAAGGTATTCAGATAATTGGAGTGTATTCAGTTAATTGGAGGGTATTCAGGTAATTAGAAGGTATTCAGATAATTGGAGTGTATTCAGGTAATTGGAGGGTATTCAGGTAATTAGAAGGTATTCAGATAATTGAAGGGCATTCAGATAATTGAGGGGTATTCAGATAATTGAGGGGTATTCAGATAATTGAAGGGCATTCAGATAATTGAGGGGTATTCAGATAATTGAAGTGTATTTAGGTAATCGGACGGTTCAAAGGTAATTGGAGGATAATCAGATTATTAGAAGTATTCAGATAATTGGAAGGTATTCAGGTAATTGGAAGGTATTTCAGGTAATTGGACTATATTCCGGTAATTAAAAATATTTCGGTAACTGGAGAGAATTCAGACAATTGGAAGTCATTTATGTAATTAGATTATGTTCAGATAATTGGAGGGTAGATAGGAAATTAGAGGGTATTCAAGCAATTGATTAGAAGTTGAACTATTGTGTGTAGATCAATAGGTACGAAATCTCTATTCAATTACATAATATATTGTATATAGGCTTTGTTTGACAAAGATTTTGAATTTAACTTTAAAACTCATTAATAGAATGCTGGAGCCAATATCATCGTGTCTTATATTCAAGAGTTTATACTTTCAAGTAGTTGGAAGAAAAAATAAAAAATGTTGTTATTGATTTTTCTAATGATCCAATGATATAGCTCGTGATTAAAATTTTGAATTTTGAAAATATTCCTTTTAAAGCATTGACGAACAACCATCCACAACAAAAAGATGCATCTTAATTCAGAAATTTTGTTTGAAAACTAGGTACCCCCTGTATTATCCGCAGCTAGAAATGCACTGTACACACGTTACACACCGAATGACTGGCAGGGTGAGATGTGCTCGAAGTATCAGACCAGCGATCGTGTGCGAGGCAATGCTGAGAGGGTTCGATACGACACTGTCAGGCTTTGCAAGGAACAAGGAGATCGCACTGAACGTAACCAAGAGGAGGTAGGACCTTTTTTATTGGATGGTGTTATCTTTTCTTGTTCCATGACAATTTTTTTGTTACATTACAATTGTTGCTACCTAATATCTTTTCTTTGTTACAAGATATTTTTTTGTTACATGACATCATTTCTTTGTTTCATGACGTTTTTGTTACATTAAAATTTTCTTTGTTACATTACAATTTTTTGTTACATTCCATTTTTGCCACATAATATCTTTTCTTTGTTACAAGATATATTTTCTTTGTTACATGACGTCTATTCGTTTTGTATGACATCTTTTCTGTTACATTTTTATTACATGACATTTTTTGTTACCTGGCAACTTTTCTTTGTTACATGATGTATTTTGTCTGTTAGATGGTAGAATTTCTTCCTTAAATGGTGTCTTTCGTTGTTAGACAATGTGGGTAAATCAAGATTATTAGTGAGGGCCAATATCGTTTTATTTTGTCCTTATAAGATTTTATATTTTTTCCATGGAACTCAAAGCAATATGATTTGTTGTTTAAGATTATTCTCGCAACTTACATGCCTCAATTGTCATATAATTTAGAAATATGATGAATTAGAAACGAGAACCAGATGTAAGTAGAGTTGCATTTAGGTGTTAAAATAAAATATTTATTTATCAATTTTTGAATTTATAGAGCTATTATTAAATTGCATGTCGTTACAGTCGTTCTACAAAATGGACAATCATTTGCGTTATATTTCGAGTGCGCCAATCCATGACTGTTTTCTTTAGGCAGGCAAGCGAATTGGGGAACGGCTGACCGATGTCAACTTTTGGAAGACGGAATTGGACAACGAGATCGATCGAATGATTGAGGAAAATAATAGTTTGAATGATGCGAAGCGTGTCGCCGAGAAGATGCTGGCTGAGACCGAGAATCCGTTGCACATTGCCCAGGAGTGTCTCTACGCCAGGGAGAAGAGACAGGGGTGCGATCTGGTGCATGATCAGCCGGAAAAGGATTTACTAAGTGTGAGTACAAGTACCCTTTCTGGCACTTTATGTGTATTCTTGTAAAATCATCATTCGTCATTGTATTATTCCTTTTCAATAGGAAGTTGACACGATCAAAAACGCCCAGGACAAAATGAAAGCCATGATTGGAAAGGCCAACTGCCAACTGGGGTAATTGAAACGCTCATTTATCTATTTTCTCTTCGTAGTGTTTCTACTAAATCAAAATGGATTGTTCAACAATTTGAAAACTTTTAAGAAAATAGTGTACAACTATCTTAACAGAAGTTCCACAACAAGAACAACCTTTGCTTTTAGATTGAATCGTGCCGCCCAACACGAAGCTGAGAAAGATTCCACCGACAAATTTATTGCCGACCAATTGGACTCGGCTGCTCACGGTCTGCGCAACAATTCCAGTGGGATTGCGTTTCACAATGGCGTGGAAAATGTTGACAATTGGTAGGACTATTGATTTGTTTTTTGAGTGAACTAAATAAAATGCTATCAGTTTTATTATAGTTCGGTTTGGAAGTAGATAACAAAAATTACATTTTCACAAAATCCACAATGGAATAGAAAAGGTCGATTGTACTACTAATAATAAGACAGTTGAAAAAATAATAAAATACTAAAGGTAGCATTGCTGATGCGTACATCAATTATTTTATTTTTTATTTGCTTAGTCTTTCTGTGCCAGAAACCTGGGCCCGCTTTACCAATGACAATCTAGGCCGATCCCAAACGGAACGAGAATCCAGTGCCAACCTGCGTACCGATCTGGAGGCGCTGCTGAACCAGTGCGAGAACGACATGTGGAAGAAGTGGAATGACACCAACACGGCCCTTACACAACGTATCCAGGAAACCACGGATGCCAGGAATAAGATACAGGATCATCTAGGACGCGTGAGTATCAGGGTCTTCCGCTTTCCCCTCTCATTGTGTGCCTCATAGATTTTAACTGTCAAATTGGAAGTCAAATGATTGCAGTGATTTTGCATTTTGTCTACTCTTCAGAGATAATATTATGATGTCCATATTATAATTATGCTGTGAATTAATTATACACAATGAATTCCACATTTGACAGTCACAGGATGGTTAAATAGTTTAACAAGATATCGTTAATAAGATTTAAAAAAACGGTATACTTTGACAAAAATATCCTACTTATTTCTATTACTCGCAAGTGATAGCTCAGGACAGCTGTTTCGGCCTTGTTGGGCCTCATCAGCTAGGCATAATTACAGCCTGAGCAATATAAAATGTTCGTAAATGTCATACCAAAGTATAAAAGAAAGTAAAAATCGCTATAGTAGCATAAGAAGTGAGAAAATAGAAAATAGTTACCCTCTAATTCAATATTTATCAAAATGTCTATGTTTAACAAGATATTTGAAACGTAAGCCAAAACCTACCTCAGTTATCTTTGTAGGTCTGTGAGTGACCCTAAAATAGCTATTTATAGACATTGTTTGCTAAACTTTGAAAATCTAATGCTGTAATGCTTTTAGCCACCGTACCAATTTGATGCTTTAAGAAACAAATGTCTACTCGCACTTATCGCCTAGTGGTCAGGGCCGCAGGCAAGGGTGTCTGTCGCCTTGGGACTCAAATTTGGGCTTGCTTGTCAATTTTAGGATTTAATATTGCCTTTATTCCATTTTAAGACCAGTTATAGTTTGCTGGGAATCTACAGGTTGGAGGCAAAGCTAAAGTATGGTTCTCAAAATTGGTCTAAATGGACTTTTGAGTTTATAAGTCCTCTTCGGAGGAAGTCAATATTTTTTTAAATCCAGATTTTGATCATTTTGAAGTAATCGTTCTTATTACTTGAAAAATGGAGAATTTAGATCCTATCAATTATAGAATTGATAATTTGTTAAAATCTGAAGAACTATTTTTGGTATATATGTAATTCAAATTTCTTTTTTTGGCAAGTAAATACATACGAATCCTTTGAATCAATAGTGGCTTCTCATTTTGATATAATCTGGATATGTTGCAGGTACTCCAAGAAATTTATGATATGGAGAAGAACATTGAATTTATCAAATACAACATCGAAATGAAGGAGAAACCAATGATGGTGGCACAATCCCGTCTCGATACTCGTCTGAGACGTCCCAATATGGAACTTTGCAGAGACGCCGCTCAACAAAAGTGAGAATTTCTGGAATTGCTTAGTTGTCTGCTTGGTCTAAGAAATTCAAGCCGAAGAATCCTTGACTTTTTTAATTTACTGAACTGTTGTTTCAGTGACATGTTTTGTGACTAACTGATTTCTAAGACTAATTAATACTACTGTATCTGACTAAGATTTTCAGTTTAATTTTTATTCATTGACCAAAATCCAATGAGTGAGGTAACAGTTTTTTTGGAGTTAACAGTAGGGCTGAAATTATAGTGTTAACAGTAACTGCTCAATTAAAGTTGTTTTGATATCCGTCGTTTATATCTAGACCAAACATTTATCATTTTGGTATGGCAAGGTACGCGATATCAAACAACCACAGAGGCTAACATTTTGGACAATGAAACGGTTTACAATCAGTTGTATCTATCATTTATTTTACGATAGCCATTTCTTATGAATATTGTTTGTTTCAGACAATTGAGTCAGCTGCAAACATTGTTCAAACCACCCAACTTCGTTAGACATTCGTTGACCCTGACCAAGGAAATTATTTGGCAGTTGGCGATGGGTTTTGTATAGTCTTTTTTAATAACTCTATTTCTTTGAAAAAATTTCGATGAATTTTTAAAAGGTTTCCAAATGTCAGTCCAATCCGGGAAATATGATATTCTAGGGGGTGTATTAAATCCTAGGAGCAATGCCCCCCGCGCGAATGACACCTGCCGGGTGCGCTTATGTCAACCGAGAGATTAATATTTTGATTGTTGTATTTTTATTGTCAGACATATTCTCACTCGTCCATATTTGTATTCTAGATTGGTCGAGGAAGTTCATCAGATACGTGACGCGATGGATGCCCTGATGAAGAAACTGCGTGAAGCTGAGAACGCTCTCCAACATTTACTAAGAAACAAGGGCGTCTTGGAGAACGACCTGAACATCAAGAACAACACACTTTACATTGATCGTGAGAAATGCATTGGTCTTCGCAAAACCTTCCCCATTACTCCAAGAATTGCCTTCTAGATAAATGAATACTTCTATTTTTATTGTACTTAAATGAACGTTGTGAATTTCGCAATACTATTTTATTCCTTTTATTTGTATGAATACGCGAAGAATAGTTCCAATTGTTTACAACTGATTCGGTATCATTCAATTTCTGCAGAAGTATTTAGATGCGAAACATAAATGACCTGAATTTGGGACCGTCCCTCCTCGTATGTATAAGATTAGTGTTACGTATTATATCTAACGTATGTAGTCAAAACCTACTCATGTAGACAAATATTACTAATTTTAAAACAATAAAATATTTTATTTAAATCTTTTATAATAAATTTTCTACTTCTTTGTTTGAAATTGGAAAATTATCTTTACTAGCTACCTAGTTAGGTATTAAATAAATAAACTATTTGTTCCAGCGTATTGCAATGGGTAAATAATTATCTGTACTCTTCCATCCATGTGCGTCGTTATGCTCACTGATTATTCATTAATCAAAAATATTATCACTTATTATAACGCAACTATATAATATGTAGAATGAATTTTTTAGTGCAGCAAACATATGTACAAAAATAAAAAATAACCTAAATCTTGCAAGCCTTCTTCGACAGTACTAACATCATAGAAATGAATTAAATCCAGCCAAAAGATGTGTAAAAAACATGGCTTCAGCATAAAAACAACTTTTCAAGAACAAATCTTCTAATTTGTAATCACGTGCATCTTGTTCTACACCCAAGCTGAAGCATGATAAGATGGTCAGTCAAGCTTGGTGATTGAAAGTACTATCTAGTCCATTCGAAAATCAAACTCCATAAAACAACCAAGTCAGAAATAAAAAATCTAAAGAAATTAAAATGCAAAACAACGGTTTCTCTTCCCATGATCTAGTTATTATTAAAACAGTAAAAGACAAAATAATCACGTCCAGCTAAGGGCTGCTGACATTATTAGAATTGAGTTCAAATTTGGTGTGTAGGTTCACTAAAACCTAAGCTAACATAAATTAAGAAAAGTAGATTTTTATCGATTTTCTGGCCAAAATCGATATTCTCGACTAAAATCACTATTGGCTTTAATTCAAACGAAAAAGTGTGTTATGCTGAAACTCGAGATTTATTGTTCAATATAAAACTTTAGGAAGCCTCACGTTTATGATTTCTTCGAGATATGAAGATTACCCGTTTAGGATTTCTAGACAGGTCTACTAAAATTGATCTTTCAAGTAGAATGTTTTCAACGGCAAAATGGTTTAATACGCTTATTATGACTTTCTACATCATTTTTAGTGGCTTGTGAATTAATTCAGTTGGGCACGGACCTCAATTTCAAACTTTAGATACATTTTGAATATTTTTATTTGGCACACCGATAAAATAGCAATAGAAGAAATCTAGTGTTTTTATTGACGTAAACACACTTGACTCAAATTAGGGAAATTAGTCTACAGTATAGATTTACATAATCACAAGTTTCTTCAATGATATTCAGGCAATGGTAACAAAATGCTTTGAATTTCTTTGAAAGTTGATGCCTATAATTTTGGACTCATTAATTATAATTAATGAGTCCAAAATAGCCCTGAATAAGTTATTCAGCTTTAGTTTTGAATAGTTGATCTTTTAATCTGATTTCTTTTTCCAAAAACGAATCACAGTGACAATTTTAGAAAACAATGTTCTTTGTAAATGTGCACCAAAAGCTCCATATTACGAGTAATTAGGATCTGAAATATTTATTTTTCAGAAACTTGGAAATCAAACAAAAACATCAATTATTTATAATAATAGCTGAAGGAAGAACTTTAAAACAGGGCTTTCATCCATGAACTTTTGAAGGAATTCGAAGTTTTGGGTCACCATTTCCATGATATTGTTGAAAAATTATGAGTACCTATGTATAGCGTGTCTTGAAAAAAACGGGGCGTATTTATCATTATGATGCAGCGATATATACATATGTGTGTGTTGATATTGAACCCAAATTCAGGGTGTAGGTACATATTGATGTGCACATAAACATATGTTTATGGTTTGAATATAGGATGTCTCGTATTTAAACCAAAACAAGTTTAGATTAGCATAAAGAATAAGCACTAAAGGTTTTTAATTATACGAGGGCCGGTAAATTTTAGCTCATATTTATTAACTATAGGAAGATTAATGTCTATGCAAAAAAATCAATTGTCTATGTGACAG
>JAUYWI010119738.1:0-10399 GCA_034780595.1 Parotoplana pacifica
GACGGTCTTGCTTCATGAGAGGCTAAGGCTAATGAGCTCCGACATTAGCTATATTCGCATCAACGAAGCCTGGGGGTTGTGGACCTTCCTTAACCCCCAAAGTAATGGTGGCAGCATTCACTATTGATGTCTTATTTCCCTCCCTCCCTTCTCCTTGAGAACGCGTAAACGGCCCTCATTAGGGCCACATAATTTATTGATTGTTTAAAATTATACATTTATTAAGTATTCTTTTTGCAAGGTATTTTGTAGAGAAAATGTACATCGATTTATATTAATCTAAAAATAGTTTTTGCATTAAATATTGTCTGTTTAATTAAAATTTACAAATTAAACAAAAACAAATGAAATAAGATTGGCCAAAAAAAAATTGTTAGCTTGCCAAAACCTGGGTGTTTCAGTATATTAAATAAATTATTTTTTAAAGATTTTAGAGTTAACAAAGTCGAAAATACAATAAAGATTGTTGGATTATTGATAATATGTAAAGGTACTACCTCTAGCACAGTAATGTTCATACCTCTTTAGATTTTCCAATTTTGTTAGCTGTAAAATCTTAAAAAATAATTTATTTTGGCAGAGCTTTATGAATCTTTATGAAACTCATTTTCTATTAGTAAATATAATTTTGACTTACTTATACTTATAAAATTTCACTTAATTTTACTAATTAATTTTAAATATCCTTTTGTTTTTAAAACCAGAATTTTGAAAGTGTGTTGTACGCTTTAATAACAGAACTGTTGTTATGCAAAACTATTTTCTAACCAAAAAGCTAAAACCTACATTTTTGGTTAACTTACAGGAAGTACGCAAAAGGATTTTACTATAGATTAGATACATAGAATATTTATTATTATGAAGGACTAAAAATTTAATAAAAAAACTAACTAGGAATCAGTCTGTTCACACCCTTTTGCTTCTAAAACTTGACAGACGCACTACACCGATTTTAATGATTGCACTTTCTATTCACACATTGCGGATTTTATTTTTCCATAAAGTAACAAACAACATTCATGCATTATTTTTAGACAGATGTGTTTGTAATTTACCTGTGCGATGATCACACAGATATCGATACAAAGTAGAAAAACAATTCTTTTTCAAAACAATTTTATACAAATATAAGACAACCCTAATCAGTTCTTTTCAATTTTCAATCAATGGAAATGTTTTAAATATTTTTTATATAAAATCTAATTCTACTAAAGTTTTTTTTAAATTCTATTATCTTTGTTTTGAAAATGCAAGAACAGATATGCTTAATCAATAAGAATAATGTTTTAATCAAATCTAAAACTTTAATTAAAATTATTGAAAATCAATGTGAATCAATACACAGTTAAATATTTTGATTAAATTTTCATAGTTACTACAATAAAATTTAGCTTTTGGAATCTTTAAGTGCTTGTACAATAAATCTAATAAAATAACTATATGTTAAATATAGGAAATTAGGGAAAGTTAAAGCAGGAAAAGCAAATATAATAGTGTAATCTCGTCTATCAATTCACAAGACCCAGAATTAAAAATAAATGTTAAAAAATTCAAATATTAGATTCAAATATGTTAGTATATTCTGCATGTTTTTGAAACCGTCTTTTCCTATGCATTTATGATTCAACTATCATAGATATAAAATTATCTGATACCTACCAGTACAAAATCTTTTGACAATTTCTGAGGCAGGTTCGATCTCATCAATTGGTAGAGGTTCGCTACTAAATTTCAACTCCATTTGCCCACGTAGACAACAATTCCTAGTCGATTCATCCGCTGATTCAACATACTTGTTGTAAGCAAACTGGTTGGAATTTCTTGCAGCATCCTACATAGAATACAATCATATTAATTTAAAATAGTGATAATAAAAGTAATAATAATATCATAAATCTTTGTGTAATGTAAGTATTATCATTTTTCTAGAATACGACGTAAAAATGTTTTAAAAATAGTACTTCAACCTAAAGTATCCGATCATTTACCTACTTTGTACACAATGCATAAATAAGTTAAACTGTTATGTTAATATAAGCACTTTGATATATTGACCAAGTTTCCATAATGATACAATAATTTGAAACATGAGAACTGGTACTGAATGTAAAATAATAAGATTCTGTGTGAGAAATTATGGTATTGGATACATTTTGGCAACATTAATTCCAGTATAAAAATTAAAGTTTAGATGCAATTACTTTACAAAACTTTGGAATCAATCAAGTTCTGACCATTACTCTCACAAAGTACTTCCGTAATTCTTGATTGATCTTCTCTTTCAGTTTCTTCTGAAACGTCTTCATTTCTTTCAATGTTAATTGACGGTTGTTTTCTGATTTTATATGATTCCGACTACATAGAAGGTCGTTTAATTCTCTTCCTTTTCTGATGGCATGCATAATTATTGCTAGACATTACTTCTGTGGTATTTTTCTTTCACTACATAGATGTCATATCGTTTTATTGCTTTCTATTTGTTATTCTTTCTGATCTTATAACCATGGAAATCATAAACCTAACCTCGATAATGTAATGGTGTTTACCTTTCAAACACGTAGATACTAGATTTTATCTTTTTCTGAGTCTTCTGTGGCTTCAATTTCACAAAGAAAATCTTGCTTTAAACACTCTGTTTATATACTTTCCATTTACTATTAGTCTTTGTTTCTATCTCCATCTTTTTCTTTACATAAAGGATGTCACATAATTTGCGTAAAAAATGTACGTACCAAAAAATTAGACAAACTAATAAATTCCCATGTTTTCTGTACATGACACAATATTGTTATGTTGACTGAAACTGACCTGGATATTAGCAATTGTAAGAGGGTCGTTCATATGACTCTCCCCACCTGAACGCCAGTGGTAGTATCCAGGATTTAACAGCAATCTCGTATCATTACTAGCCATACTATAGGCATATGAATGACGGAAGATACTTTCTTGTCTTATGGCATTAAAATCTGCTCCACTAAGACGAGAGGCTGTGCCCCGAAAACAGACATCAATTACTTCAGTGGCTAAGCCTACTGCTTCGAAAATCTGAGCTCCTTTGTAACTATGGAGAGTCGATATGCCCATTTTAGCCATCACCTATAAGAAAGTATGTATACATAGAAAACGTGTTTAATAAAAATATTAAAATTTAACTTTTGCAACTAAATTTTAATGGAAATATCCATATAACAGAGTAATAAATTTAGATCAAGAGACTTAGTATAATTCTAAAGAATTTTTTTTTCTCTTTTAAGTAACTATCCAGTTTTTGTTAATATTTAAGATTTATCAAATTATTTTCTTTTATCATCGCTTTTATGTCTAGTTAATTTAATTTGTATTAATTCATAGCATCTCGTCTTCAATATATTTTAAATTAGCTTCCGTTCTTTAATTAAATATCGACAAATAAAATAAAAAAGGTATTCACAAACAAATGTTAATTTACCAGTTGAATACATAATGAAAATGATTAGTTTTACCATTGTGAAAAAACTGCTAACTTTACTGTGGTTGCTTTGATTAATTTGCGGATGACTGCCAAAAATTAATTATTATCAATATTGGGAGGAAACATTATATCAGTCTCTAGAGGCTGATCATGTCAAAATCAATAGCATTAAGTTCGGAATTCTGTTCTTGTTCAATTTCATCTACATGCAAATTAGACCGCAGTACAAGAAGTTGTATAAACAGGGATATAATGAACTTTTAGGAAATAAGCCAAGACTAGACAATCGTGATCGACTGATATGATATTTTAGAATTATTTGATGTTAAAAGAAATGAGGATTCGTTTATAACTGTGTATTTGTAGTCTGGGCTAGATGTTGTTTCCAGTCAGATCAGATGCTACCAGTAACCATTTATACTAAAAGTACACATTAAAGCTGTTTAAGACTACGAATAATTATTTAGTCTAATTGTTGTTTGATTGCACACATTTCTCATTAACTTTGTTTGCTATTACGTTTTCTCAAATTTCAGTCCCCATAAAGTAAATGCAAAGAAGTCCAATAATATTTAGTACATCTTTTAGACAAAGTAGCAAAAAAATCCAATAACTAATCAATAAACGCTAAAAACGCATTGATAAAGTCCAACTTGTTAGCATTACTAATTTCCTAATATATTTGTGTCATTTTTTAGCGACTGTATTTTTCCGTTTCACTAATGATGAACAATGTAAAGGAAAAGTCTTAAATTTTATCAGGTTCAGTTTTAGCAAAAAGATAAATAATTAAAAAACTATGAAATAAAAATAAGTCAATATAATTTTAGATTCTACCGTTTGATAGAGTAATTACTTTGCAAAAATAATTTCAGATTATTTGAATATTTAATATTTCAAGTACTCTTTTAAAAAAGTATACATTATTATTCATCCTCTTATGCTAGCAGCCTTAATTTAATGATATGACTCTCAATATTTCACTCCAAAAACAGATGTCAATGCCTACCTTAAATAAACCACGTTCAACAGCCAAAGTATAACTCTGTACAACTTCATCATCAGAGATATTTTGATTTAGAAGTCCTTCTTTTTTCATTTGTGAAATACTCTCAAATACCAAGTATGGACATATTGCATCAGCTCCATAACCAAGTAACGTACAGAAATGATGAATCTCCCTAAAAAAGAAAATTCGTATTATCACAGACACTCATTCGCCTAGCCCACTATAAATTATCGTCATTTACAACTTACCACCAGTGATGTGATAAAGAATACTGATCAATAATAAAATAATAACTCACCTAACCTCTCCACTCTCTACAATCAAACCACATTTAAGTCTTAATTTAGCTTCTATAAGTTTGTGATGTACAGCGCCTTGGGCCATCAAGGACGGAATCGGAACTAAATCAGGCCCAGCCATTCTATCAGACAGGACGACCAGAGAGACACCGTCCAGTACTGCTCGCTCTGCTTCTGAACAGACGCGGTCCACAGCGGCCCTTAGTGCTCCAGACCTGCACCCCGTATTCAATGGATAGACAATGTCTATGACCAAGGTACGCCAGTTCTGCAACTTGCAACATTTGATGGCGGTCATGTCTGTTAGTGAAAGTACGGGTTGTTCTAGCCACAACCTGCGGCATTGCAGTGCACTGGGCTCAAGGATGTTTGCTTCTGGACCAATGGGGCAAGCCTAAATAGAAGATGTGGAAGTAGTGCCAGTCTGATTAATAAAATGTTTCAGTTTCAATGATTTTTCCTACAAAATACAAATCGGTTAGTTTTTGCCGGAGTTTATAAAAAATAATATTTTGTTTAATATTTTGCTAGCATTTCCTAGCCATTTATACCTATACAAACGATCATGAGTGTACTTAGCAATAATTTAAAAGGCTATAGAGGTCATCAGGCATGTGTTAACTCCATGTCAAGTGTCTATTAAAATAACGCTTCTAACTTTCCATCATGTCCTAGACCACAATCCTATCATAGGTGTTCAAAGTACAATAAAGTGGTCAAACATAGTGTAAACATACCTCTACAGATGACACATGCAGAGTCATTGTTAAAACAAAGTCCAAATAATTTGAACTCAAACATTGGCTAAGACATCAATTATATAATTTCTTATTAGTAAAGTATATGGTATACCTAAATGATTGATTATAGGTTGGTGGAAATACTGTTTCCCACATTAAACGTAGTATTTAAAGTAAATTTATTTGTTTTACTGCTAGTATTGAAGATATAACGGAAGTTCCGAGGAAGTAGTTTCTTACCAAAGACATAACTATCTGCTCCCGAATAGGATCGATAGGTGGATTTGTCACTTGAGCAAACAATTGTTTAAAATAGTCGAAAAGCAATGGATTTTGCATTGATAAACATGCCAACGGAGCGTCGTTACCCATAGAACCAAGAGATTCTTTCCTTTAGAAAGATAGACACAAAATATTATTGAAATTTGATAATATACAAAATTATGCTTACATTTATTGACCCCGTAAAAGTAAAAAAAGTACTAAAAATACAGAAGGATCTATGCAATAAAGTAAAAATTGTCTATTAGAAAAAAACTACACTACTTAGTTATGGCATGCATCTCTTTTCATTTATGTTTCATAAATTAAATCATAGAAAGCAGAATCCGGCTGTTCCATAAAACTCCGGCCACTTGGCACCATAGATATTGTATCTTACATATTAAAAGTAATATACAATATCTATGCTAGGAACTTAATATCCACAGCTTTTTATGATGTAGAATGGTGTAGAAGTTTTATAGTGTAGAATGTTATAATTACTTTCCAATGAATATGATGATCGAAACATGTATTACAGTACTAATAAATTAGTGAAAGGATTTATAGGATCATTTAAATAAAATAAAAAAATGAGCAGAACAGAGATAAGGATGCACCGCTAGTGTGCGGGCATTTCACTGCTAGAACGAAGACAAAATGGTGATATCTGAATTTCCTGGGCGTCTGTGACATCAGAGATAAAGTTAAGGAAAGTAGGTTGAGGCACTTTGAGCACATCCGGAGAAGAGAAAGGGAGCACCTATTGAAAAAAGTTAACGACATCCACGTAAAAGGTCAATGCAAAAGAGATGGTATGAAGTCAGCAAGCCTCACGAGCAAGGACACACTGGACAGATTGGTATGGAGAAGCAGGATACGAGCGGCCGACGCCAAATTATGAGACAAAACGGTCGTATGTAAAAGGGCTATATTTCAAAGCATGTATATACAAAGAATAGATAAACCAAAACTTATTTTATGAATATTTAATATGTGTAGTTAATTCAATATCTACATAATCAAATATTCAAAATTTCATTCATTATGACATAGAAAGTGTTTTGGTGATATTTATCCTGCTAAAGTAATATTCCTAAAAAGAAAATATTGTCAATTACGTTTGGCACATATTCAAAAATTTAAGTTTAGTTTCCATGACCTAAACAAATTGACCCTTACTCTAGCTTTAAAAGTACATAATTTACTACAATTAGGTGAAAGAAATAGCAAGAGGATAAACATAATATTTAGGTATACATTTCAACCAAATAACATGCGTATGATTCATAGAGCTGGTAAATTCGCACCAGCTGGGTTTTGTGTCTGTTAACTTTAGCGAATAGACAGCATATGGAAAAAGGCACATAATATTTGAATACGTGACCTGAGATAACCTAGTTAAACTACTACTAATAAGTAGGTACCCATTGAATAACAAAAAGAAGGAAATATCTAATTTATAAATATTTGATAATACAATCAAATAGCCATGATAATTGAACCTTTGTACGTTGCCAAGGTACTATGTATATCTACGTATTACAATTATGGAATGTTTGACCTTATTTTTATGTAAACATAATCGACCAAACTTCTATTCTGAAGTAGGTACTATTTAAAAGTATGCAATAAAGAAAATTAAATTAAATTAAATATCACATTCCGAATCAATTAAAAAGCAATAAAACGAAATATCAGTTTACTCTTCAGTATATGTATGTATAACATTTTGTGATTCAAGGAACAGTAAAGTTTTATTGATCCATAAGAAAAAAAAACATATTAAGTAGTGCTAACACTTTTATTAATCCATTTTTGTAATTCACTCAAAAGTCAACATTTTATGGATGGGGATGTCTGAGAGATAGATAGACGAGAACAAACTCTACATTAAACTTTGAAATCCCAACAATCAGTATAATTTAACCATTTTATGAAATATACTTTAAAAGTACCCAACAATAAAGAAAATTACATTTAAATAATAAAACTGCTATAAAACGGATAGTTTACTTTTCAGCACAGAATAAAAATTAATCCTATCGTTTCATGCTGTAATTAAATTAAATTTATTGTCTAATATTCCTATCAAACGTTTTTTGATTCAAGGAACAGTATAGGTTTTATTGGTCTATATTTTTATTTTGTAATTCACTTGAAAACAAACCTTATTTGGATAGGGATGTTTGAGAGATATTTTGAAAATAAATTTTAAGTCATAAAAAATCACAAATATTCTATTACGAGAAGGTTTTTAAACATTGTTATTAGATATGTATTTCTTATGAAAATAATGATACTAACTAATAAATAGTAGCTACTACTAAATCAAAATTTACTATTTTTTAACTGTACACCTATTAATGAGTGATTCAGAAATCCCTACCATCAATTTTTAATCAGAAACTCCACAATAGAATTTGGTACATGCATTGATGCCAATCGGTTTGTCAATTTCGATAAATCTACAATGCACCTAGAATTTGAGAACATAATTATAGCAAATTTCCATATTTCTTGTTCATTTATTTTTTTGTGGGATGTTAAAACGAATTTTTTTACATTTCGAATAAACCTAAAAGATATTATAATACTTGTCTAATAAAAAATGCTTCAATGAAAACTTACTTATCTTTGATCATTGGTAACACGAGCATATGAATAGTTTCATTTGTGTAACCAAACAAGGCCAATCGTCTGTCCTGCTCCAGGTACTCAGTAGTTTCTTTATCTTTGTTAATGCTGCCTTCATTGTGATTTATCTCAGTCATATTTGCATCGCGATGATTCTGGTGGTCATTCAACCCATTCAATGTTTGGACTGGACCATCTTCACTACCTCGAGATCGATTTTCATAATGAATATCGGCTAATGTAAAAGACTAAAAAATAATTAAATCGAATTTTTACAAAAAATATACATTGCTTAAATATTTTTACTGGTACTGGGGTTGCTTATTGGTGCTCTATCCCTTGATCACTATTTTCACACCGGGTTAACACCAAAACTAAAAAGTTCATAATTTATAATTAGTAAAAATTAGGTTTGTGATTTATTTCTAAAAATTGTTACAAGAAAAAATTAAAACAAATACAATGTTTTAAAAGGAATGTATGAATTGGTACCTAATGAATGACCAAAGCGCAAAAAGAACAAAGACACGATTTTGTATGTTTTAATTATTTGATATGGTTAAAGTTAACTTAACAGATAAATATATCAATACATACATATATAAAAAGTGAGAAGGAAGTATTCATTTAGATACAGACATGATAACACTAATTCAAGTTGAAGTCATGATTCACTCGTTCTATTTTGTTTGATCAATGAAACCTCAAACCTACTAAAGTTAGTATATTTACATTTTTTTAAACTTTTTATGTATCTGTTTAGTTAACTTTAACCATATGAAATATACAAAACCCATACAGAATCTTGTTTCTGTTCTTTTTTGCGTCTTGGTCATTCATTAGGTACCAATTCATATGTACATTCCTTTTAAAACATTGTTTTTTCACTTTTTCTTGTTTGCGCTGTTTTTTACAATATATTGTTTTCATTTACTTTGATTTAGAAAGCCAGCCCTAATCAAAACATAACATAACATTACAATACAATACAGGTTTACATTTTGGCTTGTTTAGGTACTGCCAGTCCTAATCATTACGTCACAAAAAAATTGTTTCAATAATTTTGATTTTGATTTAGAAATACCCAATATACCTAGGTACTTATTATTGCTAAAGACTATAAAATAAATCTTAGAGCAAATGTAATGCCTAATATATAAAAAGAGTCGGTCACTTTATATTTCAAATAAAATGAGCTGAAACAAACTTAGAAGATGATAATATGAAGAGAATAATATTGGCGTGCATAATTTTTAAAAATCGGATGGTCGTTTTGTTTCGTCAGGCTGCAACCTAGAGAATACAATATGTTTTGTCTTTTTTCTCTTGGATCATAAAAATGTATGTATTTATATCTCTATGCGCTGGATTGACTGCATGTTTCTTTATTTAAATAAAGGTGAAGGAGGGTCTGAGCAGCCAGTAGCCGAGTGGGTAGCGCGCTGGACTATGGATCTGGAGGTACCCGGTCGTGGCACACTTTAAGTTACTTGGTGGACAGGGTTCCAAAAGTGCTTAGGGACTAGACAACCCACCTTCGACCCGTCTGATAAGTGGTCAAGATGTCCCCATGGTAGCCGGTCTTAGCCCAAGGAACGTGAAGAGGTGTCATTGTCGGTCAATGTACGCTCTTCCATGGTGTCTGATGGGTACTGGCTACAGCATGTGTAATTTGGAAAATGCACACCCTATAATGAATTACAAGTTTAAGAGCTCTTGTTGCTGTGATCGGTTTATTGAATCAAGTATGTGACACACACATAAAAAATATAGGTACCTAACTGAAACACTGACATTTCGTCTCGCATAACACTTTATGAATTATGCAATACAACTGTTCTGTGTATAAATGATTGTTTGATGAAAGCAATGACTGTCTTGGTTGAAGATACAGTCGTAAACATATGTAGAATAAATCTTTACTTCAGAAAACATAAAAATAATAAATAAAATCAGTCAAGCCTTCGACAGTATTAACATCATAGAAATGAATGTAATCCAA
>JAUYWI010119749.1:0-21178 GCA_034780595.1 Parotoplana pacifica
TTTTTGCTTTTAGTGTAGGTTTAACACTTATCCGTATAATAAATAAATGTTTTCTAACCAATAACATGTATAATCTTCAGTAAATTGTATTTCTATGACTAAAGCGAAAAAAAATATGCTACATTTTAGTCAAGCGTTCCAATTTGCCCCACTCTCCCCTAATAGTTTATTTTATGTAGCTAGTTAGGGTCATTGAAGTTTTGAAACTAGAGAAATATAATAGATGTTTTGGTACCCATTGACGGGGCATGATAAATAGAATACTTAAAAAGGTACCTGTTTACATACCAATTGTTTCAGGTTTAAATCTTTTTACCCTAAACCATTAGTAATTCATCTTTACTCTGATAAGCCATGGACATCAAAAGCCCTAAAGTTCTATGGTCATGTCTTCCTTCTCGTTTGTTATTTGTTGAAACTTTATGTCACTGGATATATAATGTAGTTTTAATTTTTAACTATAACTATGCATAGATGAATATAGTCTATGGTTTACTTATAAAATTTTGTCGGACGTCACTATATCATAATTAATCTGCTTGTATTTATTTAAACTAGCTGCCCATACCAGTATACTGTCAACTGTTCCATGACAAATACAATGCATTTACTTGCCAACTGTAATTAGGGTATTTGTTTTTCAAAACGACTGAAGTTACAAAACAACTAAGAAAGTATGGAACATTTTTTAAAATACAATTTTTCAGAGATAAATTGGAAAGCCGATAGACAGAAAAATGATTTTGATTCTAAAGATACAAGTAAAATTGAACACAAACTTCCTATAAGTTCAAATTATTCATCTAGTAATCATATGAAGAAATTATCTGACTTTAATACTCGTGAAATTAAAAATATCATTTTAAGTGATGTGGACAAAGAAATTTCAAATAGTGTTCTACCTTTGGCACTAACTATTAATAAAAGCAAAAACGAAGATATTGCTAATCAAGTAAAATGTGCTGACGCTAACAATAATAAATTCAAATATAGTTCGTTTAGTTCTGGTGACTGGTGTAGTTCAAGCACTTCTGATGAAATTCCTACTCCTAATAAATTGCTAAAATTTTGTACAAGTGGATCATTGAACAAAACTGGTGGTAATGTGCAAGTATTAGTTGATATGGTAAACTTTGAACGATATTGTTTAGATGTCCATCGGTCTCTTTTGCAGGCCCAACATGACTTAGCCCAATGTAGGCTTCATACACAGCAACTTGAAACTCAAGTAAAACAAAGAGATCAGTTATCACAAAGACAGGAACGTGAAATAACAATGGCCAACCAGGCTCGAGATGAAGCAATACAAGAAGGACAAAGACTCATGTCGCACATTGACGCAATAGAAGAAAGAGAACAAAAAAGAGTAAGCGGTTTTTATTTGTTTTATGGGAATCATACATAAATGATGTCTGTAACATCTAAACTATTGATACAATATCTAACGTCACTAGATTGTCATAGCAAAATGGCTGGATTCAATGCATTTACTGCAACATCAATTTTGAAAATGCTTTCGTCAAATATTGCTATAAAGGCAATCATGTATGTAAAAAATATTTGTTCTATTTTGTATTCATTGCAACAATGAAAAAATGTTTGTGTATTTCTACTTTTATTTAACTGTGTAAATCGGATGTTGGTACTATTACTTACCTTTGGTTTTAGTGACTTTTGGCTATCCCTCTACATTGTTCTGTCACGATTTGTGAATCAAATTTACATTTAAACTAATTTCGAAGATTTACTAGGCAATGTTGAAACAGACTTGATCCAGAATTATCACTGATTTTAAAATAAGAAGACTAGCCAATACCTACATATATAATACAAACTAGCGTATATACCTATGATAATAAGTTTCTATTGTTTCGCATAAATAATACCTCAAACTAGCCAATACTTATACCTATACCTAAAATAGTCAAAGTCGCTCTTGTTTCTCATAAATAATACCTACAAAAGGCCAATATACCTATATTAATAAGTCTCTATTACTTCTCAAAGGTTGATATATTTGTATTTAAATAATACAGTTGCATCAAAGACTTTACCCCTAAAACCCAGTTTATGTCTCATGCTCGCTTACCTAAGCAAGTTCCAATATGATTAGTTAAAGTCCTACTATTTTATATACCTACCTATCTGTTTCTTACAATATATTTTAGATTCAAAATCTGCAATACAAACTAGATGAAAATGTTGCTGAAACTAAAAACCTTCGAGATTCTCTTCAGTCTGTAGTTCATGCGCATTCTCAGTTGCAGAATGCTCTAGAGTTACTCCAAACTGAACTAGGTCAGAAAGATGTTGCTTTAAGCAAAATGCGAAAGGAAAAAGCAGACGATCTAGAACAAAACAGATTATCACAGAAAAAGATAGATGGATTAGTTACTCAAGTAATTAAATTGTTAGTTTCATTTCATTGTTTTATAGAATTTATTAGAATTATATAATTTGTTGTTGATTTGATATAATTAGCAGAGTGTATGCTGTCACTTCGAGAGGCTCTCTGTCAGCACTGAGAAATTAAGCTTGCTTTTGCCCCCCAAAATTTTGCAATTGATGCTCTCTCTTTCTTTATGTTCTGGACCCATTAAGTCATCAGTACCCAATTACAGCGACAAGAGCCCTTATAGCTGCTGTGAGCCAGGAATTATACACATTTCGAAAGCTACAAACGAGTAACCACTACCGAGCGGTCACCGCAGCGGACATGTAAAATGACAACTTCTTCACAGCTATGACCGGCTGTTTAGTCTCTGAGCACTTTTGGAACTCTGTTTACCAAGTAACTGGGTCTTGAACCTGGTGCCTCCCGATCCACTCTGCTACCGGCAGCAAATTGAATCGATGCTTGTGACGATTCTGATTTTAGTTCTGATTTTAGTTTCTGATTTTAGGTTCTGATTTTAGTTTTTTTTTTAATTTTCACATTATTTATAACTAGTCGGGTCAAATGTGCTTGTAAGGAATTTCCGAAATAAGAAAAATATTCTTGTTTTTTCTGTAAAATGAAAATAAGGGATTTTTATTGTAGATTTGTCTGTTCTGTTTCTAGTGGTGACATTTTGCAGTAATAGATGCTACTATATACTTTTTAATTTACCAAAAATGGATCAGTAAAAGACTAGTTGTATAATACATAATTTTACGTTTTTATTACATAGGACTACTTCTTAGTCTTGCCCTGTGATACTTGGCAAGAACAACAAATTCATTCTAATTAAATTAATTACTTTCATATACATAGCTTTCAAACCAAGAGCAGTCCAGTAAGCACGAGACTCAGACTTTACGTACTTTGCTGTCACAAACCGAAACTGATAGAGATCATCATTCAGGAAAAGCTTCTGAAGCCAGTCGTGAACTAGAAACCTTACGTTCTCGGTTATATGAAGTCGAGGGGGAACTATCTTTCCAAACTCGTACTGCAACAGAAGCCACAGAAAGTCGAGCTATAGAAGAACAGATGCGTAAGGAAGAATCAAAGGCACATGAGGAACGTGTGATCGCTTTAAAAGAACAACTATCCCTTGAAAGAAATCTCAATTTGAAAAAACTTGATAACGATCATTCCGAGGTTAGCTAACTTTGATTTGTTAATAATGTTATTATTTAGTTACTTTAAATTGTCGTCGAACTAAACTGATTAGTATTCATCATTGTTTACCATATGCATGGATCGCATTGTATGTATAGAGTATTCTCTTTGCATATGAAGAAAATTTGATTGTAAACATTTTTCGAAAAAAAGACTGTTTTGTAAGAGTAGAATATGTTTTTCTAGTTTCAAAACATTTCCTCCTAAGTTCAGGGTTATATTTAAGTAATTTGCATATAAAGAAACACCTTAACCCATTTAATATTTCCACATTAAATTATTTTAGTATCGTCAGAAATATGAATCAATTGTTCAAGAAAACAAAGAACTTGCTTGTAATAATTCCAACTTACAATCACGTATTTTACATTTGGAAAATCATTTACAGTTGTTTGGTAAACAACAAAGAGCTACAAATAATGAAATAACCAGTACTCCTTCTTCGTATGACCAACTATCAACTTCTTTATTAAACCGAAAAAAAGATACTTTAACTGGTGTGGCAACAATGGAGGTAAAACTCATTTTATTTGTTAAACTAATTAACACTATTTTAATTAATAAAATAGATGGAGTACATTCAGCTAATTTACATTTTTATCTCAAAATACCCATTTAGGAAAAATTACACAGATGTTCCAAACCGAAAAACACAATAATGATCTTGATAGAATACTGCTCTTAACATATTTTTTTAAAGATTGTTTATGGTTTTTAAATAATCCAATAATAATTTAATGACCACTTTTATAGGTGCAGATAAACATTAATTAAAGTTTCCGAGATGTTAACATCAGAGCACCAAATTTCATTCCAGTCAGAAGGCTATTTGTGGATGATATTAGGTGCTCTATTGCCAAATATTATCCTAATCGATTTGGCATAAGAAATTCCCATATATTTTTGCGGTTATATTTACCAAAAAAGGTCACCAGCAATTCTCTGGAAATAATTTTAACAGAAAATTTATATATATAATTGATGTTTGTCAAAAGAAAATTCTTTTTATTTAAAAACTATAACTCATTCTAACAATAAGCTGTGATTGCGTGTACAATTTGCAAGTTACATTTGTTGTAGCCAGCCACTATCCAGTAGTTACCACTGGGCATACAACACATTGACCACCCTTTAGCCTGATTCTTGTTTCTGCTACCATAGTGACAGAAACACATCTAAACTTACTATGGGAAAAGTCAAAAGCTCTGTCTCAGGCTCTGTCTCAGCCGGTACTTCAAGCATTCTGCTCGGGGGAACTGTCATTATGCACGCTTGGCTGCTGGAACGTAAAGTTTCTTCAACAAGATGACAAGATCCTTTCGTTGGAAGTAGAGGTGGACAAGAATCGGTTTTTAGATTTTATTCCTTTCCAAAACCCATCTCCAAGGAAGTGGCTAGATCAAACTCAGGAGTAGCACCCTGTACCACTACGCAAAGCCTTTAGTGAACGTAAAGAAGAAGCTGTGAGATTCCTTATAGCTGACAACTTGTCGAACGGAAACTTAGTTTTTCGTGGATTCTCTCCGCGGATTGCAGCTTTAGTAGACGATACGACAAAGAACGGCTACATTGTCTGCAACTCAACCCCCGAACAGATAGAAGCTTTCTACGACCTCCTCCACGAGGTTAAAATCAGTATCCTCGAGGGATACAATGTCTTCATTGGTGGTAATTTAAAATAAACTGTTGAATCGCTGCTGACAATGAAGACTCCTTTATACAAAAGGTAACGGGGCGTTGGACAAGGAAATACGCCATTACTTATGAAAATAGCGACAGGCTGAAGGAATTTTGCAACAATTCAAGCTACAGAATAGCCAACACCTTCAGGTACAAGTTTTACCACCAAGTCACATGGCATCACCCACGAACAGGAAAGGGATCGACATTGGACTTCTTTGTCACCAATAAGAGCACCTACCTACAACTAGTCGATGTTAGGGCTCGACCCGATACATGTCAAGAACAACAAAGCCTCATATCTACGAGACCTGGCTGATCAGGCTGAGATAGCCACAAACAGGTATGACTGTATGTGTGTTACGCAAATTATCCAAGAAATGAGGAGCACAGTGAAAGCGAGTTTGCCAACTGGTATTGAAAAGACAGGCTACGATAAACCAACTCTTATCAACCATTTCTCAAAGTTGTTTAAGCAAAGCAGCACAAGGATCACGATTGACATACCATTCAAAGAACCCGTGGAGAACCTTGGAGGCCCCTAATAAGGAAGAGATCTCACGCGCCATTAAACAACTAGAAAACGGGCAATGCCCAAGGAGCAACGGGATTGCTCTAAAATGTCTTAAAACCGGTGGCAATGAACTCGTGAACAGGATCACACAGGATCCATGGCCAGAACAGGGTAGTACCGCAGACATACTCATGTTAAGGCAAGAGGCAGAAGTATTCACGCTCTATAATGGCAGAGGAGCAAAATCCGATCCTAACAGTTACAGAGGAACCTTCTTCTTGACTGCATGGACAAATTCCTGGTCAAAATATGCAATTACCGTCTAGTAAGCATAACTGAGTGTACTCTCGCGGAAACCAAATTGCAACGTGTTACAAGAAGAAAGACTTATCAGAAGTATTTATTGATCTGGAAAGGCGTTCGACTCTATTCTTAGAAGTCTCATCTGGGACTGTTTTAGAGTGCCAGGGCTTTTGATCGAAGTAATCAAAGGATTTGTATCACTCACCAAAGGGATGAGTGGACGGAGACTCCTTTGATATGGAGAGAGGTATCCGATAAGGTTGAATCCTTGGACCAACTCTTTTCAACAGAGTCCTACACTTCTTGATAACTAAAACAAACCTCTCAAAAGGTGCGGTTATCATAGCTGCAAAGTCACAAATGATCGACAACCCAAACCAGCCGAGCAAACCGTCTATCGGGCACAATGAATATGCTGACGACATGTACTTGGTAAATGAAGATACAGAGGTACTCGAAGAAGACTCAAGCAAACTTGATAAAGTTCTTCAACCTCTTAGTATCAAGAAGACAAAAAGCATGAACTTGTCATAGAGCAGCGCACAAAAGAAGCATACAATTAAAATCAACAATTAGTTGATAGAGCAGGTCGACAAGTTTCTACCTTTGGCAAATCATAAGCGAGGATGGCAGCATAGATGTTGAAATCCAACAGAACTTGAAGCGCGTACGAGTTAAGCTGACACTTATCAGCCAGCTTCTGCGATCACATCTTTATTAGAACAAAAGAATGGCTAGTCACAAAGACATTCATTCCCAGTCTTTTGTATGGAAGCGAACCATCTCTGATAAAGATCGATTAAGTACCTTCCTAAACTTTTGCAGGCTGAGAGTGCTCAAAGAGAGTTATTTCAGTAGGATATCTGCCAAACTACTGTCAGAAAGAGTGTATCTACAGCACATAAGATCCCTCCTATCCCTCAGACGTTGGAGATTCTTCAGAAGCTTAAGAATGTTTCACCTAGCATGGTATTTGACATGCCATTTGCCCAAATTAAGGATGGGCGAGGTGTTGGTGCTCGAGCCAAACAAGCTTGGACAGCCAGGCTACCCGGCGACTGACGTGGCTCTGGCCGGAGGTGACTGATACCACCACTACACTAAACAGCATGTACATAGCAGAGGAGAGTCACAAGAAGTCGTGGTGGGCAGAAAACCACAAATCGATAGAAGCGACAACTTAGGCACAGAGACTCTTACAGACCAGAGACAGAAACTTCTTCTGTGAACATCCCTTTGGTGAGAGAAGTTTCGGTAGATGCGTGATGATCACCCCAAGAAGAGGGTGCTACTACTGATAGTGTGCAAGGGACCATCAGTTGTCCTGTGAATGGCTGTACCAAGTCGTACTAAACCAACGGCTAGTTAAAAAGACATATACTAGAGTACCACCCTTAACATGGTGAAAAGGCCCCAGTCCATGAGGAACCCAGACCAAGCAAAGAGACTGACGTTGTTGAGATTAAAAGTTCCAGCACCGAGATTGCTACCAGTTTGTTAGTCTTACCAGATGGCCCGCCGTGGAAATGTCCCTTCCTTAGATGCAGGAACCTATAAGGGACTAGAAATTCATGCGTACAACGAACGTAACTGGTCGTTACGCAACGGCGCGCCAAAGAAGGCTAGGACTACCAGGTCACGTTTCCAAACATAAGTTTAAGATGTGGACTCGAATCTATAGGACCAAATGGTTCAATACATTTCTTCGGAGAAGGTACGCCCACCAGTTTAGGCCGAAATAGTTGTCCAGTCCGTTTTATTGCAAATATTAATTATGTTTTAGACTCGATTGCGTTCTGAGCTTGATGATGCAGTTACTAAAATAAGCAATTTCCAATCTGAAATTAATTTGTTGGAATCAGAAAAAGAAAATTTTATGCAAAAGATAAGATCACAAGAACGACAGATTGACAATTTACATAATCAGCTTAAAGTAAATTATTTTATTTATGTAAATTTTAAATTTCCAAACAACTTTTCTTTATTTTAAAATTTATTTTTCCACTTTGGATGTACTTTGTGGTTACCAAAAATAAATATTAATATTTAGTTACCTTGCCACTTGATGGGATATTGTTTCAAACTTGGAATCAGCATATTTTCATACCAATTCAAATATTAATTGTCTGTATAAAACTAAACCAAAATCCAACTTTTTAAAAATATGTATATAACTTTCTTTCTTTTCTATTAAAAAAAATTGAGATATAAATTATCAGAATTTAATATTATACTTTAAACTATCTAAATTATATCTAATATTATACTTTAAACTATCTAAATTTACATATCTGCAACTTTGGGTATTTAAAAAAATTCTATTTTCGGAAACTAAAATTGATAATTCATTAACATTACATTCATTTATAAAAATAAAACAAAAAAACGCTTTTTAAGAACTAATATTATTTATACCAAGCTTTCGGACCTCTTGGTTCATAATCATAGCAAAAGTTAAAAAAAAAACAAAGAAAAGTAAACAGAGAAAACCAGCGGGAAGCTACGAGTTAAGTTATCTAATGTTTGAAGAGTGGATAATAGATATTAGATAATAGTGTATTAATAGATAGGAAAAACTAGGCATCAATGTAAGAAGTAATAAAATCTTTTTTATTTAACATAAACATACCTAGTTTTTCCATTATATAGAGAAATGAGTTAAGTACAATATTATTAGCAAGTGAAGAGTACATATTAATGAAGAAGTTTGAAAGCTTGGTTCTTTAAAAGTGGTATTGTTTTATTTTTATTTACATTTACACAGTGAAAGTACTGTTTTTACTTAACATTCAATTATGTTTTTATGTTGTTTTACAGTTTTTTTAATTATTATCCAATTGTTTAGTATAGGTACCTACTATGTTTTCTTACGTTTGGTATGTTTGTATATAGAATATATTACGATTTTTTTTAAACTTTGATTCTTTAGACTATTTATTTATGACCTTATAACATATTAAAGTTCTCGTTGATGATTATTTTAGGAAATCTTTGCACGTTGTGTTAAATTTTTTATGTACATTATTCTTAATAAAACCTTTAACTTATCTCTTTTGCAGGAATTACATATTATGTGCATGTCATCTAGTTTAAATCAGCCAACAGAAAATGATACTTATGGAACATATAACTCGAAAGAAAATTTAGTTTCTAATAACAAATTAATGATACCAATAACAAAAACCGAATTTTCTGGTATAGACAGTGGGATCAGTGGCAGTGAGTCTAACAGAAGTGAATCATTAGCGGAAAAGGCTCAACAAGCTATTCTAGTAAGATCCAGTAGGCATTTGATAAACTTTTTATACATGTGTTTTCTAGTACTTTATGGAATTCATATTTTTTCGAAATATCTCTGATTAGTAGATATGTAAATCGAAACAACCATTTTTTTTAAATGAAGAGAAAACAAAATTGTATAAATTCATTTATGACATTTTCCATTTTTTAATGAAAGAATGTTTTTTGTTCTTTAAAAAATATATCAAAAAAGAAATGTTTATAAATCAGACAATTTAGTAGGTACAGGTAGTAAGATTTTAACTCCTTTCGATATACCAACTTTTTTATAAGCTTGAGATAAAATAATGAATAAATTTAGATAATAATTTTTCATTTTACTATTATATAGTCTACTCGAAATACGATGAGTCGTCTCACCCAGTATATTACATCTCAAGAACTTAAGTCGTCACCCTCAGCGTTAGAATTTGGCACATCTGGAAATCCTCCTACTTCGTTCAAAAATATGTTTCATACACTTGGCTTTAGTCCTAGCAGAGAGAATAAATATGAATGTGAATCTCTATCAGAAAGATCTACCCATCAGCCCGCTTCAGAAGGTTCTAATATTAATAAATATTTGGAAGATCAGTTGAAAGAACTTAAGGTACGTATGAATAAATTTGAATAAATTAATACTCAATTTCTTTCTATAACGGTGTTTGAAAACTATTTTTGTAAAAAGTTATAAAATTCAATTTGAATTTTATTCACATTATATTTAATAAAATATGGTAGAAATTAAAAAAATAGCATACATATTTATTTGAAAATAAAATGCGTAACTTTAAAAAAAATTGTATGAAAGAATTCTATATATGTTTCTAAAACTAGAAAAACGATTATAAACGAAGCACAATTTTTGCTTAATTATTATTTATGTTAGTATGTTCAATTTTGTACTAATTAAGAGTCATTAAAACTTGCAATGAGTACCATTACTTTTAGGCTAAATGAAAATTATTTTGATTAAATAAAACTGAAATTTGACTGGTATAGAAGCCTACTTTGGAAGATTTGCCTCTAAATTTATAGTTTAATTTAAAAAGAATATGGGGAGTAAGAGCTAGTGTCTATGACATCATAGGGTACAAACATTTAAATTAGCCTGATTGAATTCAAATTTGTAGCATAAAACTACTTGACTTTGTAGCTACTTAATAAAACGTTATTGATTTTATAGTCTATTTTTTTATTTTTTTAAAATGAAAATCACTAACTTATTAAACATATATCTCAAGTGGAATAAATATGAGAGGAATTTCAATTTGGTTTAATTAAGTTTCTAATAACTTATTAGAAACAATTTGCTGCTTCACTTATGACGATCATCACACAAGAGTTGGTTTGATTGAAATTTGATCTATAAATAATCTGGCACAAGTAATTTTGCAATGCATCTAAACATTAAAATTCATTTTTAGAATTTTAAATAGTAAATTAATAGTATATATTCTGATAAATAATAAAGTTTGCTAACTGTTCATATTTATTGGCAATTATATTTTAAATTTTTCCTTTGACACAAATTTTAGAAAACCTTTTTCCTGATGCTTTTTTTAAATAAAATTTTCTACAATGTTTATAAAATGGATACAGGAATTCAAGGTAAAATGTTTGAAAGTAAACATAAAAAAACGAAAATCATGGAATGTGGAATGAGTGACGAAGTCTCAGTGAAGGCAAAGATTGACCTATGTGGAATATGTGGCTAAAGAGTGATGAGGAACTCATTACGGTGCAGAACGTTTGAAAAATACATCCACGGTAGATGCTCTGGAAAGAAGAGAAGTCTCTATATCAATGACTACTGATTTAAAGTTCAAGCAATGTATGCAGGGAAATGAGTCGGATAGAAATGTTACAAAGCATAGGAAGATAGAAGATGAGGTGCTAAATGACCTTGATAGTTTGAAGGAATTTTGTTACTTGAGAGATACACTAAGTGCAGGATCAGGCAGCGAATTGTCAGAAACAAAAAGAGAGATTTGGCTGGCAATGGTTTAGAGATCTGGAATCAGTACTGTGCGGCTATAGACTGACTCTAGCAATGAAGGGGCAAATATATAGCACATGTGTTAGACCAGTATATGCTGCAGAAACATGGGCAGTAGATCAATAGAAGAAAATATCCTTAGAAGAGTAGAAAAGGCTATTGTTAGAAAAATATGTGGAGTTAAGCAGCGGGATAAGATGAATTCAGAATTGTTTTCGGAAAAGCTTGGTCTGCTAGAGTCCATAGAGAGGTAGTGAGACGCAGCTGTCTAAGATGGCGTGGTCACGTCCTAAGAAAGGAAGAGAATAGTTGTGTAAAAAGAGCATGGAATTTTGAAATGGAAGGTACGAGGGAAAGAGGGCACCCAAAGTTGTCCTGGAAATGTATGGCAGAGAGAGAATGTCAAAAGGTTGGATTGAAGCTTGGGGATCATGAAGATAGAAAGTACTAGAATATCGGTGTGGTCTGTTGGAAAAAATGAGGGTCGGCGACTCCCTGTCTTAGGGAAATAAACTGACCTCTTAAAAATACATAAATAAAGTATGATGATGAGTTAGACATTAGTAAAAAAATTGAAATTACAAGAAAATCTATTTGGCAAATATGTGTTTTTATCCGATTGTTAATATAATTATATTCTTTAGTGCTAATTGACACCTCACTATAAACATAACATTTTTAAAATATATGTGATATTTTATAAACTTTAAAAACTATTTTAGGATTCTAAGAAGTATTATTAAGGTAATCAATATTGTTTGTTATGAAATATTAACATACCTAAATAAGTTAATATGTAAAATTTAATTCTTAGTTTTAACTGAAAAATAAGATACTCAGAGAATTGTGTTTTTATGAAAATATAAAAGTAAATGTAATTATTTGTATTACACATTATGGAAGATCGGCAGAAGTTTATTCCATTTTTTTAAAATTATGTTTATAATACTAATAAATGCAGAGTCGAGACGTAAGTCCAGTTTCTATGTCTGTCTATGGAAAACATATCTCCACAGTGTTTTACATAAATTAATACGTCTACATAAAACGTAAATGCTTCAAATTTACAATTGTCATTTTTGTGCATATTAATTAGTGTGTAGAAACGAAAAGATAAACACACAACTTTTATATCACATAGGTCTATTTTTTATGTAGACTTTGTTGCGGTTTTTTAAAGAACGCATTGTGAAGGGTTGTTTCTTCTTGGAGGTACCAGTTGAAATGTCTAGTGATTGGTTTGGTGATTATGTCCCGAAGTAAATTAAGATTTTGTACAGTTACCTTGTCAGGACCAAGAGATTTGTTTGTTTTTTGAGCTATTTTGTTTTTATTCATTATTACATTTTATTATTATATTTACAGGTGAATGAACTGAAAAGTCTTAATATTGATCAATTGGACTTGTTTCTTGAAGTTACAAAACAGGGGTTGACTATATTTCAATAGTGTTAGTCTGTACTTTGTGTACTCTTTAAATGCAAATTGAGCTAACAAATTAATTTTTATAAATATTCATGTTTAATAAATTGTGTATAGGAATTTTAAGTATAAAGCCTAAATGGTTTTATATAATATATATAATATGTATAAAAGAATATGCAGTGGAGAGATTCTTTTATTATCTTTCATAAACTTGTTATAATTACAATATGACCATTTATTGGACTCTCTTTTTTATATGTGGTAACTAATATTTTAATGAGCATTCTACAAGCTAAAGATTAGTCAATGCTACTTTTAGTTTTTATTTATAAGTACCTAGTTTAACTTTTAAAAGTTTTAACTGAAAATGAATTGAAAATTGAATTCCTATTTACGTTGTTTTATAAATTTAGCATGGGGAATTTTAGCCTTAACTGACCTCATACGGAGCCCATTCCTATTCAGATTAAACTTAATTCAACACGGTTTTCAGATTTAAACTTTGCAAAATAAAATGTTTTATGAGTCTTAATTGAACCAAAAAAGTACGGTTTTGTTAATATTATAGATATAATAAAGCATCTCTCCACCATACTTTACAGCATCAGACAAAAAATTATTAGGAACTATCTATTAAGTCCATTGTTTATTATCAGGAATTTCTAGAAATTCCTGTCTAGTATTATAGTTTTATGTACTACATTAGATTATTTTTCTATGTATATGTAAATTTATTATATCTAATTTTGCTAATTGAATTCTTCAATGTAAAATAGGTATAATAATTTTCATACCTATGTTTGGTCAATAATATTTGTCCAATATTGTCCAATATATTACTTTAGTTTTGAATAAAATAACAAAATAAATATCTTTGACATTTTCGCATTTTTTACTGATATTTGCATGTTTTACAAAAGATGTGGTTTCAAAATTTGGTGAATAAAGTGTTTTAACTTTTGTTATTCTTGACACAAAGAGGAAACTTTTTTACCATTTGAAATAAATGGAAAGTATGGTACTTTAAAAGGTTTTAAATACAGGGCGTCCCTTAAATCTTCCATTTTAGAAAATTACAATTTGATACCGTTATTTTTACTCTTAGGTTTAAATTTAAGTAGGCTATGCATTATTTTTTCATAGATTCAGATTTAGGACAACTATGTTCTTTACTCATAGAATTTAATGTAGACAACCATGAATAATTCCTGGACTTTATTAAGATTCTTGATGAATCTTTCTAATTAAATATCTTTATTACCTACTCTACATAATTTACTTAAATAAGTTTACATTTTTGATGTCGGGACAACTCTATAATAGTCACTGTAATGATGTTAAGAAATTACACTTTGAAATCTGTTATCATATATCGTCGCTGTTTGGCATAACTAACATTTAGCAAAACTAACGTATGTGTTTTTTTTAATATGTACTTCTTAGATGACTGGTATCTTTCATGTGTGTAAACGGCAAGGCTATACTGCACTTATTAACCCTGTTCCTCTTCATAAAATTATTTTGTACAACTAACGTAAAAGGTAGATACGTTAATTATGTAAAACAAATATTTAATAATTAATAGGTATTACACATTAATTTTAGTGTGTAGCGGAAATTGCAACTTGCTTATTTTCCTGGCTTAAGGAAGCAGATGACTTAGGGTTATAAATAAATAATTTTATTAAGTGATGGGACATATGGCCAGAATGAAAATATTCAATTAGCTGGCATGTTTCAGTATTTTCTGGGAACATTATTTTTTTTTCATTAGTGGGCATTTCCAAAATGAGGGCGACAATGTCCACTCTATGATAGAGCACAACTCAAGAAACATAACTCTAAATACACCAATTGATGGTTTGGCATAATAACAGGAACCTCGGAAAACTTCAAAGTAACTGAAATAGATACAAATGACATCTTGGATTTATAAGATCTAAATCATTCTAAACAGAAGATGGCTCTCGATTATATATATCCAAAGTGCAACCGTTTTACAAAATGAAAGATAGTTCTGTGATCAAAAAATATAAATATCACTTTTGGAATGCCTTCAATTCTCCCGATTCTATGCGCAGATGCCGTCGTCAATTGAACTTTCAGACAATCATCTCAAAACAACTACGATTTCAGCCACCCGCTATGAAAGATTTACGCAAACTGTGTAATCAAAAGCTTATTCCAGACAAGTATCACATTATAATACCATGACAAAACATGTCAAATAAATATTTTGCTTTTTTTTCTATTTTAAATATATAAGTAAACCCTTTAATATTGGACAATTGTCCTTTTTTCTTTAATCTTTGAACTAACGTATAACATTTAATATGTATTATATTTTGTTTAATTAATTTGTATAATTAGTTATACATAACTATAAAGTTAAAATGAATCATACTTTTTTGTATAACTAATGTATGTTAAAAATCGATATGAACCAATGCACTAGGTATAGGCATCGAAAATATAACAAAATTCTATAATAAATTCTGTAACAAATTCCATCACATTCTGTCTCTAAGTAAAGCTTACAGCTCATTTTAAGACATTAAAAAACTCTAAACTGATTTTTTTGAAAAGTTTCAAAAATGACATACATTAGTTATAAAAAACAACTCGATATGTAAATAACAAAAATACAAAATAAAAATAAACAATATGTTCAAACTATCAACGATTGTTCTTTCTTTTTTTCATGATTTGCAGTTTCTAAATAAAAGTTGTAGAAAATATTACAAAATTAATTTCAAAATGGCGGAACCTTTTATTTAAAATAAAAGTTAAGAATGTCCGATTCACAGAATAGTGATTTATTACTCCGTGGTACGATCTATTTCTAAAAATAATAGGATCTCTCAATTTATGTTGTTAGAAAATGATTTTTCTGAGAAGAAAGTTGATACATATTATGTTCAATTAAAACATTGACGATATGTAACGCCAATTGATGACATACTATATGTGTACGTGGTATATAAAGATTTCATACTTTCCTTAGATGGATTGGGCTGAAATTTGGTACACATGTATCTTGGAAAGATTCAACAGAATTTCTAAAAATTGGAAAGGGAGCCGAGCTAGGAACCGATGACGTCATCAGGTATAAAATTTCAGATTGAGTTCAAATTTAGCATGTCATGTAGTATGTACAAAAGTCTACTAACAACTCAGAAACACAAATCCATAAATACGTTTTGAAAGAAATATCATATTACCGATGTTGGACAAAATATTTGATTTCTTTTTATCAAAATCACTTACATGGTGTCAAAATCCAAACGAAACATCATAAGGTGCTCAAATTTGAGATATTAACAAGGCATTAGAAATAATGTATTAGAATATTGGATGCCTCACTTTTGTGTGTGCTGGTCCATATATTGATTGGGGCCGGTCCATAACTTAAATTTTGAAAAATAAATTTCTTATGAAAATGGTTCTCTTTGATTTAAAAATGCTTATTATTAGTTTAAGGATGGTTTATATAGTGATTTTGGCGTAATTATTGCCTTAAAATTGAATTTGAGAAGATATGCATTTTAAACTCATCGGCTGGATCTAGTCCCAAGTCTGTGGCCCTCAATTTCTGACCATTGCAAAGACTGGCAGACTAATTAAAGTATACATATTTCAATAAAATAGCGATTTCTACACAAATGCTTATTTTAGTAGCTAGTCCCTGATTTCTATATTAATGGATTTGTAGCGCAAAATGCGGATAAACAATTCACATACCAGGTGACCTAAAAATTGGGGTAGATATTTGTATGCCATGTAAATTCTATTTAAAAACAAGTGATACAGAGAGTATTTAACTTACTCCCTATCTACATATTTTTCACAAAAAAAATTAGATAAAATGTGGGGTTTCAATTAAAATGTCGTATTCGAATGGGAAAAAGTTGTAGTTATCAAAATATTATAGACTGACTATAAAATATACCCTCTGGCAAGAAAGTTTGCTAGCATTGATTTTAAGTTAACGTGCTCATGTGAAAATTGAAATACATGCATATAGTATTGACGTCATTACTATAAATAGATTATGGAATATATGTTTGCGATTGGTTGCAATTATTGATGTATTTGATTCAGCATACAAATTAGTGTGCCGTTATCATTAAAAAGCAGTTGCATGAAAATGGAAAGTGTCAATAGAGCAAATGAGTTAAGTAGTGAACAAGACAGGATAGATAATCTTTTAAGTGAAACCAATATTCAAAATGGCACAGCAGATGAAACTGCCTGGAATTCAGAGTGGGAAGAAATTATCCAGCAAAAGCTAGTCAAAATGGAAGTCTAAAAATGAAAATCATATCTGGACGTTCAAATAAAGAGAAAAGCTTACCAAATGGAACAAATGTTTAAAGATGATCGCAAGCATAACTATAGGTAATTGTCGAAGAATGGGAAGATTGTTAAATGAAGCACAAAATAGAATGCGCAAAAGGATTAATGTGCACATTGGAAAGAATATTCAACCAAATATTTTGTAAACAGTAAGGGGATCGATCTAGGGGCCGATGACTTCATTAGGTCCAAAAATTTTAAAAATCACTTAAATGGCTCTAAAATTTAAACGCAATATTCTAACTCGCTCAAATTTGAGATTTAGAATTAGGAAGACATTACTAATAATATTAGAAACTTGGATGCCTAACTTTGATGGCTGTTGGTCTATGAAATCCAGCATACTATGACAAATCCGGAAAAATTTCTTTTAAAATATGAGTTTGTTTGATGTAAAATTATTATTGGTTTATATGTAGGTCATTTATAGCGGATTTGAATTGATTTCCTAACCCTACAATTGAATTTCAGAAAACAATATTTTAAATTATCGGTTGGGTCCAGTCCTAAAATCAATGGACCTCATACCAGATAAAGCATGGATATGCCAGATATAAAAGCCTTCCAATATACTATTTATATTTTATCAAATAAAGTTTTCCATTTTTCCTGTTTATTGGATTTTCTTGTATGGCAATTTTTGACACAAAATTGTTATATTTTAGAATAATATTTTTTATTGATATTTTATAAACTGATTAGGAATATTAGTAATTTGTCTAAATTTAGAAAATCAATTCCGCGGTTTTCTGTATAATAAAAAAAGATTTTTGGCAGTCATGTTTTAACCTGGTTATAAAAATCAATTATTTTAAAAATCGGAAGTATAAATGTAGAATTCATACCAAATATTAATTAGTTCTATAACTATTTTTGTTTAAAAAAATACACTTTAGCATTTTGGGACCAACTTCATATTTCAAAAGAGCAGTCACGTGACCTTGGGGGGGCACACAAATAAAGTTTGATGTAACAAGATCTGTCATAGCTAACTATATTTAATTTAGTTTATTTCAAGAATTTTTGTATTTAATTTGTGAGAGCTATAATCTTTAGACCTTTTTGGCCAATCTTATTTGTTAGTAATATATCGATTTGTAGTAGTTTTTCTTTTTTTGTGGAGTTGTATATGTTTCTAGTGGACGTACACACCAAAGTTGGATCTGATGACGTCATCAGATGTATCTCGGGAACTATATGTCTTATTAACGTAATTTTTGTTGCAAACAGCATTTAATTTTATTGTTTTATTTTGCCAAATTTCATTTAAATCGATAAAATTTCGTTTTATACTACTAATACATATTACTCGTTTCTAGGTAATTTCTAAGGTGTATCAACAGAACTAAAACAGAATTTTATAGCGCCTCAGACACTTAATATGTACCAAATTTCATTGAAATCGGTCAAAGTTTAGGTACAATTATCGGTGCTACAAAAAGAAAGAAAGGAAGGAAGAAAGAAGAAACAATTAGAGAAAATTGAACAAATGTGAAGATTAAAAACTCGAAATCTACTAAACAGATTTTTGTGAAATTGTTAAAACTAAATCTACCGACCGAATTTGGTTGTTCTAGATTTAAAGTATATTGAGTTATGGATGTTCAAATTTTAGTCAATTTTCAGAAGTCCCGTGGTCATAGAGAGCTAACGGCCTATTACACCATAAACCTAGATAAAGTATTTAGGACAAAAGAATCAGCATTGTTGATAAATCTTAGAGGATTAGAAAGTCTGAATCATTTCTTTGCTTGATTCCTCTGACGGACTAATCAAAGTGAAATTACCCTCAACGTCACAACGGATCATTTTTGCGTTCTATTTATTATTATAAGGTCATTGTAACTTTAAAACATTTAATAAAATTAATAATTTAATACTTACTCGTAATTAATCGGATGGTGTTCAGAAAGTCTTTGGCGTGTGTTTAAGAGTAATAACAAAGAAACAGGTATACTTTGATCAAAATATACTACTTATCTGTATTACTCGCAAATGATAGCCCAGGACAGCTGTTTCGGCCTTGTTGGGCCTCATCAGCTAGGCATAATCGTTGCCTGAGTAATATAAAATGTTCGTATATTTCATATCACAGCATAAAAATGAAGAAAATTTGCCAATTTTGCCTAAGAAGAAAAAAAGTAGAAGATATTGACAAAAAGTTTTTGGAAGCCTGTTTTTTTATTAAAAGGCACTCACGCTGTCAAAGCAGGTTCTGGTCAATTAATGTGTTTAAGAGTAATAATATAAAAACAGGTATACTTTGATAAAATATACTACTTATCTATATTCCTCGTATCGTCCAACGCAGCTTGTATTTTTTGGTAAGATAACATTCATAATATTCGTTGCGGCACTAACTGAAAAGTACCAAATCATATAGGCCTTTATCTGCTAAACCAACAAACAACGTTTCATTCGTTCACGAGGGGAGGGTCAAAAATAAGTTGGGCTTAATTGACTCATTTGACAAATTTTATGTTTTTGCTAAAGCTATTGAAGACATTTCTTTTAACTTAATGCAAATTATACAATTTCATTAAAATTATTGTTCCAAAAAAGGTTATGGAAATTTTTGTGACATGATTACCCATAGTTGATAAAATCCTTTGTTTAGAAAAGAAGGAAAATAAAATATGAATTCTTTCATATTTTTATATTCGGTATGTCTACGCTAGAAATATCAGATAAAGAGTGGATATACGAAATATGAAATATAAAAGAATTCATACTTTACTTTCCTTTATCCAGTCAGAAATTGAGGTCCATTGTATTTGTGACCAGACCTAGCAGCTGAATTAAAATTTCGTTTTTAGTGTTTAATAATTTCAAAACCAATTTATCCACAGCCTATGTGATATAACGTTTGTTTCAAATTTTACTATTTTGTTGATATTATTTTTCTTACAGAAAAGATTTAAAGAAAGAAAAAAGAACAGACCCCTTGCTAAATATTAACAGTGACGAAGAAGATGACTTTGAAATGTTGATAGCTCGACGTAAGGCACAAATTCTTGCTGAACAAGCAGCACTCAAAGAGGATGATTCTCAAAAAGATATTGTGGATAATACTATCGACATAAAAACTGATTTTATGAATGTTGATGTTATTTCAACTGAAATTTGTGTGAACAAGTCTTCAGAATGTATAGAGGAAGGTGAGATTTCTAGCTAATTGTGTTAACTACATTCTCAATTAATTAGTTCTGTTTTTTTGGAAACAAATGCTTACTTTAAGTTTAATCCAGTAGACTGGCAATCCAAAATTCTTTGTTGCAGCATTTTGATTCCGTGACCTATCTATAAAAATTGTAAGTTTTTTAAAATTAAAAATAGATCCATATTTATTGCAACTTGAGCACTTTTTTATTTTTTTCATTGTCTCTTGACCTGTTTCTAAATTAGTTAGATGTAGAAAAATTAGTCGTAATGAATTAGCGTTATTATACAGTATTTGTAAAAAGGTTTTTAATAAATATTACATGGATATTACATGTAATTTCAAATGAATCAGGCATATACACACATGTGAGAATTACTGACCGTGAATTTTATTTTTTGAGATCAAAACAAAACTATAAAGCGCTATCTGTTTATTAAACACCTGTTGATGATAACTAATAGAAGTTTGAATAGATCTATAAATATCACTAAATGTATTAGACATTAATTTTGTGTAAAGACTATTGTTAGGTAGTTTGTTTGAAATTTAAATAAATGAGCTACTGAATTCTAAAGCTAACTGTGTTTTCAATTTGATTTTATATTTTCGAGTAATTTTTATTCAAATATTAAAATCTTACAAGGTGACAGAAGTGCTTACCAATAGAAATATAAAATCATGGGTGGGATCATACCTGAGCAGGGGGGAACATGTCCCCCCAGAAATTCAAAAAGAAGAAAGGGAGGGGAGGAAAAAATAGAGGGCGAAAGAAGGAAAAGGGGGAGGGGGAGGAAAGAAGAAAACGGGGGAGGGGTAGATAAAAGAGAAAGGAAAATGGGGAGGGGAAGAAAAAAA
>JAUYWI010119750.1:0-10398 GCA_034780595.1 Parotoplana pacifica
AGGTACCCTCAACTGCTGATCCGTCTATCGCGATCACCATATCCTCATCCCCATGTTAGTCTAGGGTGACCTTCCCTAATCTTCGCTTCTTGACTTTCTCTACGAGGTTGGTACAGATAAAGACACCAACCTTCTTAATGCTCTTTTTTCCAATGAAACAAAGCTCTCTTAGCTTTCGAAATGTTGCATTCTTCTATGGCCATGTCTCTCACAGAGGGTCTTGTGGAGGTATTCACTTCTATTTGGTTCTCATTGCTTTTTCGAACGCTTGGCTTTGATCATAATAGGAAAATGATTTCATTAGGTGTGATCTTGGTTAGGCCTGTAACAACTCTAAGGACTTCTTTTTCCACAACTTCGAGCCTCTCAAACGCCGACTTAGATAACCTTGGCATCCAAACCGGGCCGCATAGAAAACACATTTTTCGATTATGATGTTACCTGAGGAAATCCTTTCTTCCCCATCTCCACTATCTTTTAGAACACTGATCCGCTTTCGCTCAATCGTCACTTTATCTACTTGTTTAGCGGAATTTAAGGCTTTGATCTATATTAATGCCTAAGAAAATGATGTCTTTGTTGGTGCTGAATTCTCTCTTGTTTATGGTGTAAAAGACACAATCCGATTTATCCTGGGTGATGGTTATCTTCGCTTTGCTGACTCGGTTTTGATTTTATCATGGGCCTTTTAGATCTTATGTTTTAATTCTTCGGTGCTATGGCCATTGGTCCAGATGGATAGATAGTCTGCACAACCACTCCAAAAAAGAACTTTTCTTTTTCAAGTTCTCTCCATTTTCCACACGAACTCTCGCCGACCTGTATTCTAGAAAACCATTGGTCCACCAAATAATATTCTTCGGGAGACCCTCTTCAATCATCTTCACAATCGGCCTAACCCTCCAAAAATTTATCATACCCCTTACTAGTCAAGTGTGACCACCACTGTTTTCAAAGGTTTCTTCTCATCCTATCGATCCTGGATACTCTTGCCACTTGTTATTCCGCCCAGGTAGTCCCTTCTCCAAAGTAGTCCTGATAGTTTTCCTGCATCCCAGGTAAATCCCATCCTAAGAGGTTGTGCCTCCCAGGTAGTCCCCATTTCCAGGTAGTCTTCTCCCAGGAAGTCTCTATTCTCAGATGGTACCCTCTCCCATGAAGTCCTGACTCCCACGTATTCCCCACTTTTAGATAGTCCCTTATCCATTTAGTCTTCTCTCAGATAGTCCTGTTGCTAAGGTAATCCTACCTCCCAGATAGTCCTGTCTCCCACATATTCACCTTACAGTTTCCCATTTACCCCCTTTTCCAATTAGTTCTGTTTTCCAGGTATTCAAGTCTCCTAAGTAGTTTGATTTCTCTGGTAGTCTTCTATTCCCCGGTAGGCCTCTCTTAACAATATTCGCTAATGGTCCACAGCATTAAAATTTATACTGATTGAGCTTGCTGCTGTGACTGCTGATGATACGAAGAAGTTTAACCGATTTGGCATGTAGGTTATTCCAGTATTATGGTCCCTGTGAGCCAAGACTACGACGATCACTTAGGAAGGAGCCGCAAAATAGATCATGATTGAAGAACAGATCTGGTAAACTTTGGTAAACTTTGCGTTTTTGTATACCTGGTGCACTTCGGGGAAGGGATGGTACAACCTTCCACTAAACTAACATAGACCGATTTAGCTGAAATTTGGCACATATCTGCCCCATGCCAAGTGAGGAATGTTTGTCATTTTAAAAAATTGAAAAACCAATACTGGGCCTTAGCTAATTGGCCCAATGACATTATTGAATCATAAATTTTGACAATTTTAGTTGGCATACTTCCCTAGGTTCGAATCAGACTTGTCTCCCCCACCCTAAAATATAACTGATCAGGTGTGGTCACCATACCAGGGCTGGTCCATAATTTTTTTTTCAAGAGTGATGATTATGCTCAATTTATGATTCTAAATAGTTTATTATTAGTTTCCAGCTCATATTTAGTAGTTTTGGAATGATTTTATTAGCTAAAATAAAATTTGAGATTGATTTTTAAAGCATGCTGGGTCTAGCTTCAAAGTCAGTGGACCTCAATTCTTAACTTTAAAAAAAGTACTGATTTTTTTACTTGGCACACTATTCACATGTCACATAAAGACTAGGTATTCAAAATATAATTGAATTCTAATTGATTATTAATATTTTATTAAGAAATTAATTTAATATTTTACCCATCTATATATAGCTATAGGATTTTCATATATGAGTAATTTTTACACAATTTTTAAAATATTTTTTAATAAAAGTTTCATTAATGGGTAGGCATCTGCCAGGCAACAATTCGATGGAGTTTAAAGAAAATATATCCAATGCGTTTTATTTAATCACAAAATAACATTATCAAAAAAATAGTTTCTCAGGTTGCACCCTGGTCAAAAGAAATTCATTATTTTAAACCGGAATATGTGCTAGAGGTGGCTCCAACCCCTACCCCACAAATCTATGAAGGCTTAAGGTCATGGCTTATTTTAAATTGCTGCTGAGTCGGTTAAAAAGGAGCCATGACCTTAAAACATAATACACTTAAATATATTTGAATAATACTCCAAAACTAGAAAAGTCACACTGTTCACAATGAAACAGCACTAGAACAGTTTTAGAGCACCCTGTACAATAATTGACTTTGTCGAATGTCAAATCAGGAGAAACTAAGTAACCCTGTAGGACAGCAAAAGGCTCAGCCTAATCTCCTTTATCAACTATTAAGGCTTCCGCTGAGTATTTTTTTAAAAAATGTGTGCTGTTATATTTCTTCTTATGTTATTCATTGTTATTAATGTTTGGGTTACATTACAATACGATACAAATTTCATAATCGTTGTTCTTGCAATGAAATTGATACCTACGGCATTGCTACTGAAAATGTTAAAGGTACCAGACACTGTAGGTCACTATAAAAATATGTAAGAATTTAAATCATACAAATGAAGATATTTAGAACATAAAACCTAACATTTCTACCACCTATTTTAAAATAAAATTATAGGCACGTGCTTTTATTGGAAATGGGTCATTTTGGTAAATTGGTACGACCGAAGATATTTAATCTTTGGGTACGACCGATACCCTTCTAAAAATGCTTCCGAATTATCTCCCTATTCTATGTATTTTCAGATGTAGGCTGATTTTCGAAATACGAATTCAATGTAAGTATTTTAAATACCTAACATGTTTTAACAGCCAATTAGACAGTGCATACCACAGAGTAAAATCTATCCAGAGTATCGACTCCCGCTGGATCTCTATCTTTTCAATAGTAAATAAAAATCATCAGGATTTTATAAAAATGTGCTAGATCGAGGCAGTAAAAAATAGCACAATTTTTATATAAATAAATTCATAGATTGTTAAATTATGATGTAATTCTGGCAAAAATATTAGTGAAACGTATCTTTAATTCCAATTACACTGTCAGTATAGCAAAATTGTTCAATTTATGTAATGGTATGATGATTATGAATATTTTATATATAATTACTTTTTCTATTGAGGACAATTAGTAGTAAACCTGTATACACCTCCAGCAAGAGTCGGACCTCTGCATATTTATTACTCTATGGTGTATTCACTGTTAAAATATTATTAAAAGTTATTGAATTTGAATAGACACTCGTTTTTAATATTGTATTGAAAAAACGCACTTTTAATAAGATTAGGGTATTTGGGTGTACAGTAAAAGAGTTTTTTAAAAGAAATATGATTATAATTTTATAATAGGCAACAAGAGGAATAGTACAAACAAATGCCTTAATAAAAATTTACATTAATTTTATTTTATTATGATGTCACAAATGAAAATAACTAGGTATTTAATTAATAAACATATGTAAATTATTATGATTCCTACAGGCGTCATAGGTTGAAGAACTTTGATTTTTTTCTTTCCATCCTAAATGAAGGTATCGGTGAATTGTAATTGATTTATTTAGTTTTAAGTTTTCTCCCGTTTTCACCATTCTATAAAGAATGTCACATTGATATGAATCATATTTCACAAAATTCGTGTTTTTAGCTGTACATACCTTTCGAAGAAATTTGATATTAGGAATAGGAGAGAATACACGAGAATCCATTACGAATACAGGACTAGAATTAAAAATATCCTTTCGGCGGTAACTTCTAAGAACCTTCTTTATATAAATGGGTCCAGTGTTCCTTAAAGTATTTTCCATAGCTAAAATAATTAACATAAAAACAAAATTTTAAATGGTTATATGTTTAAATTTTATAGCGTATCAAAAATATTAATCACTAGCTATCATTATAGATAAAGGACCATAATTATCATAAAAAAGTATTCTTTGTATAAAATTTAAAACATTAATATATGCATTCACATACAGTAATATGAACTAGGATGTACTCCTTCTATTAGCATTTTCAAAAAATAATGTTTTGGTTGACAAGCCATAACACTGTTCTGAAGCAGAGATCGGGCACCCACCAAAACTCGACTATCCTGATCAATCAGGCAGTTCAAATGTCCAATATAAAAAGAAAATGGTTTTAAACACTGTACATCAAGATCTATGTAAATGCCTCCAAAATTGTGCAAGATAAAGTAACGACTCACATCGGATAATTCAATATCAATATGAAAGTCCGAAAGTTTATTGGCAATTGAAGGCGTATAAAAACGATGCACCATAGCTCTTACCGAAGCATCAGTCCAAAGTACAAAAGTAAGATCAGGATTAGCTTTCATGCAGTTCTTTATAAATGGTTCGTATTCTTTTAGCATTGCTGACTCTGTTTTGAAAACGTAATGCAAATACATTGGTATGCCTCCTGGTAATTTTGACACATTGTTTGGCATTGCTATGCAGTTGAAGGGAAGAGAAGATTTACTTTCGAGGATATGATGTGAATTTGAGTTGACTTGATAGTGATTTCTTTCTATAAATTTAAGGTCATTATCATTCGTTAGAATTGAAGACATATATTTATACTTTAATATAAAATAAAACATGGTGTTTAAAATAAGAAAAACAAAAATAATGCGTCTTCTCATAAAATTCAATTTTGCCATTTAAAATGTTACTGATAGATGTTAAATATCGTCGCAAATTAAAAGGCAACATAAAAAGTTAATTGTATTATTACCTACATATGTAGTTTCCATTTAAAAGACTTAAGTAACAGCTGCAATAGTTAATATTTAGCAAAGATGTTTAGTATAACAAGTTCTGATAGCCTTCGAAGATGTCGGAAACAATTAGTAAGTCATTATCTTCATAACTGTATTTCCTAACTTTTATAGTTGACATTTGTGTCACTCTTTTGCGTACTCTCATGAAATAATGATGATAAATAATAAAGTTCAAAAGATGAAAAACATAGCTCAAACTCTAAATAAGTGAAAAATATTTTTGGGTACCCTCATTAGATAGATTATTTCAAAATATTAAAACAAAGGGGGGAAATTGAGCATGTTCTATGCACAGCGAAATTCTAGATACGTTTCTGTTTCTTGAGAAATCAACAATGTCTATTGCTTTACTCAGGGACTGCCAAAATAAAGCTGGTCTGAAATGAATTTTTTTGTCTCTGTGACAAAACTCTTTGCAATTAGTTAAAGGTATTTTTTTGTACTTATTTTGATATGTATTTTAAAAAACTAAACTTTGTTGTGTTTGACCTGTCTTTCCAATAAATATTTTATACTTTTGTTTTTAATATATTTCAATTCAGATTAGAATTTGAGATAAAAATATCTTCACTCAAGTACTTTTTAGTTTTCTCAAAAACAAAGATAGGCTCACAGATTTTTAAACACAGAAAGCGTCATTTTCAGTCCCGTATTTTAGTAGGTAGTCCCTGGTTTCATGCAAGAAAACAATACCAAGTTTAAGATAGGACATTGGATAGCAGGCAAAAAGTAGAAATTGGCAAATTTCCTGACGATGATGGCATTAATCTTCCTCATGTGTACCAAATTTCAGACCTAATTATTTATTCTGAGATTACAGGTAAATTTTAGATGTTCTAAAACCGTCGCATGCAGATCACAGTTCCTAAAAACGTTTCCTGAAACTACAACCCCGGTACTAAAAAAATCAATCCACTTACAGGATTTCAGACTTCTCATGGATGATTTGGAGTAAAATATTGGAAGGATTTATCGACAGAAAAGAAATCAATAAAGGGGCGGATGATGTCCGTGTCTAAAAATGTGTCCAGTGGCTTCAAATTTGGTGTGTAGGTTCAGATGGTGCTCTGTAGCACAAATACAAAATAATGTTGGTTATTGAATTTTTGAGCAAAAAAGGACAGTCAATACTTTTTTTTAAAGTAATTGATTATCAAGTTTTTAAGACAGAAAATTGATATTCAATATTTCTGGGAAAATAGTTATGTATTTGTGCAATTGAGTGCCTACACAAATTTGAAGTCAATTGAACAAACTTTAAATTTTGTCCTGATGACATCCCATATTGTTTTTTTAATGAAAATTTCTGTCGATGAATCAAAATTTTAGCCCAAACCATCCGCGGAATGTATGAAATCCAGTGGTAGGAATTTATGGCATACTCTGTAGAATTTCACATTTTATGTTATTTTTAACATTCACTGTGAGAAAAGTTTATGACCATCAAAATATTTGACAATTTTCAAACAAACCTTTTTCACATAGGTTGTGGTCTTATACTTTTCTCATAATTACTGTTAAAATGACATAAACTATGTGAAAATCTAAATGCGCGGCGGTTTTAAGTGCCGGGGCTGTATATCACAAAAAAATAGTTTGAAAAAGTAGCCGACTAATTATGTAATTTAAAAAATCAGTGAAATAGACATTGCGCCAAAATAGATAGACGTTAGTTCGTGGTCACACTAAGTTAAGTATCCTATCCATTTAGCTATTTTTTAAATATCATTTTCTTTGGATAAGTCAACACCTTTTTACGGACACCTTAATAATTATCAGAGACCAAAATGCAATACCAAATATATTTACCAGAATAAAAAATTCACAGTGAATAAATTATAATTGTTAGGAAAAGCATATTCCATATTACATACAGATTCTACTACTAAGTAATATAAAAAATAACAACATAATCTGTAATTATTTCATAAACAACTATGGTATTTTATAATTAAATACTACAATCGGGTTATTCTAGTAACAATTATTAACTGATAATAACAAGCAAATTGTTACTATAAATAATAATTTTCATTGTTTCGTCATTACGGTTCAGTCATAAATTTACATAGATAAAAATATGAAAATTTACCTACTTAAATATGTACATATATGTATGTACACAAAACAGTCTTGGTAGTAGGGATTATTACATCGGTACATATAAGTATTTATAACAATAAACATTTGGCACCTTAAAACAAGAAAATAGACTATCTCTATGAATACCAACATTACATACATGTTTACTACTTTTACCTAATTGTCAGTATATAATATGTACAAGCCTCGTCAAACACGCAATAAAAAGCGAAAAACAATACATTGACACAAAATAACAATGTAAATGCTCAAAAAGGAAACAGTAAAATTGTTTGTCTTGAATTCACGTTGATTGTAGAGCCTCTTCTTTAATGGGATGTGCCGCTGGTTTGCTAGAAATTTTTGGACTAATAACTGAGGTAGTCGTCAAGTTCTTCTCAATTACTGGATTCTTTTTACCCTGTTCGCGTCGCTTTTTCATAAGGGGATTGTTCACATCATCAATGTTTTTTAATGTCACCTTTTCTTCATCGTCAATGCGCATGCTAGCTAAAGCAATGCTCATTTCATCCTAAAATACAGTAAAATAAAACACGTTTAGTTAACAAAGACAAAATAAATCTATTGCACTTAACATGTTTCTAAAGATTTTTGAAGAAAATAGCTATCCTGTACTGAAAAACACGTTATTTAAAACCAAACCACATGCATCAATAGATTTGTGTACTATAAATATCACTTCTACAAGTGTCCGTCCCAAAAAATTACTGTCGATCAGACATTTTTTAGCTTAGCATTAGTGCAGTCATAACAGTTGGACTCATTAGTGTTAATAGGCGGCTGCCCCACTATCTCCACATGAAAATCACGTTTTCAAGACGACCCCTACTTTATCCCTCGCATAAGAACCCCGTTCACCAACTTTTACGCAATGAATACAAAGACCCAAATTCGATGACATCCGACATATTGAAAGCGTTGGGGCCATAATTTGTGAACAACTTGACGGTTACAATTTCAACAATTTACAAAAGTTCAAACATTAGAAATCAGTTTCTCGACAGATCTACATGACGAAGTCTATGGTGGAGGTGTCAGCTACTCGAGAATAAATAATCAGACCCTCAAAAGACAATTACAAAAGATATTATTTTATGGTTAGAATTTTGCATTTGTCTCTAGAAATTTGCTAATATAGAAATTTGATTTTCATAGGGGTTCGTTTTTTAAAGAAAAGTGGTTTTATCAAATAACGCACATTTAACTGTCAACAATAATTAACATAAGTTATTGTATCCCCATATTTACACAAAAGGGGGTACATTTATTACCTATATCTCTAATAACTCCCGCCTAATAAGTAGTCAAAAGTATCCCCATAACAGCCGGTCTTAGCCCAAGGACCGTGAAAAGAGGTTGCTATTTATCGGTCAATGTGTGTGCCTGCCATGGTGATAGTTGGGTACTGGCTACACACGTGGCTTGCGAAATGCACACACTTCCTTGGGTCACAGCAAGGGCTTTAAATAATTGATCGATCACCAGAGGTGACTCTTATATACCCACGAGTAAGTAATTCAACAACAACAACTCCGTTATAAATAGATTTCAACCAAATTTGGCATAGTTTTGAATTGATCTTGAAGGGATGTTGTTTTTATGTTGAAGCCATATTTATATATGTTTACAGATCTTTTGGTTAGATTACTTTCATTTCTATGATGTTAATACTGTCGAAGGCTTGACTGGTTTTGTTTTTTGTTTTTATTTTTGTTTTCTGCAGTAAAGATTTATTCTATATACACAAGTACCTTTATGAGATCTGTGTTTGACTGATATAATTCACTTTTTTTTCATTTAGTACAAAATCCATACCTGCACTTCTCTCCATATTAGTACATCTTCTTGAAGTATTCGAGATGTAGCCAGTGGAGTTTCTGGGACAACGGTCGGTTTGGAAATCCAAGGATGCTGTTGTACTTCATGAATAGTCAAACGTTCATCTGGTTTTGTTTTCAATAGTTTGGTGATAAGATCTTTAGCTAAAACCAGAGTACAAAAAGTTGATTTAAATGTTGTATCTATCTGATGAACAGATGTATGTATACAAAAAACAGTCATCTAATCAATTTTTAGTTTTTACTGAATTTCTATGTAAGTAAAAAAGGAAATGAATTTCATACATTTTCAGAAGAAGATGTTCAACCAGGAAGCGGTAATTAGTATGTAAATTAAGATTTTATGTAACTACTGTTCCGGGAATATAATTTAGATACACTAGAGTATACATAGATGTTTCAAAATTTCAATTGACATATATACAAATACCTATTAGGTCAACACAATAATTTATGTCTCTCTTTTTTACATCAATTCAATTGCTATAACAGCCTAATATGCTTACATTGAATAAATGCCAATTAAATTAACAATAAAATAATTTAATTACAAACAATATAACTCTTCAAGATAATCAATAACACTATTTTTTACATACATACAGCACAAGATAAATAATATTAATAATTCAAGAAGATAGTAAGAACTCATTTTCCTACTAATACCAATATTAGATTTCTGTACACATAAGTAGCTAACACATAAACAACTACCACAGAGTAATATTATATAGAGGTCCGTCTCACCATTTTTGAAATGAAGCTGTTGAGAAAAGTATTAAATTGTGTGTAAATTAATTGGGTAGATATAAATCTGAAATATCTTGGGAAAATGTTAAGGTGTAAAATAGTTATGCCCAAAAACTGCATTTTCTCCTATCTACGCAATGTTAAAAGGTAGTAGGTATGTACCATCTCCAGAATGTAAACATAGATTTCGAAATTTACGAAATTCTATTAAATTTATAAAGAGTCGGACCTCTGTATAATTATTACTCTGTACTTTAGGAATTTACTTTAAACCTTCCAGCGGCAATTAAATAAAGGTTACTATTGAAATTGAAAAAAATTATAATGTTAGTCACATTAGATATATACAGGGTGTTCGAAAAGTCACGCAAGTCAAAATATCCAGAAAAAGCGCAAAGTTGAATGTATATTATAATATATAACAATTATATAACAATTATAATTTATAACAATAATCCTAAGACAATCGATGCCCTCAAAGAAAACATTACCCAAGAAATGGAAGCCATTTCAAATG
>JAUYWI010119761.1:0-10398 GCA_034780595.1 Parotoplana pacifica
TTGTTTGTTCTAATGTTATTGGTTTCATCAATACAATATTTATTTAAATTAGATGTATTTTTTCTTAAAAAGTTCGATGGTTACTTCTGATACACCCTGTATACACAAATAGCACCAATTTTTGATAATGTCACTCATTCACTACAAAAAATCTAGTAATTTAGATATCTTAATAACAAGGCACCTGGTTGTCTAGTGTACATGAATTTGTCTAGATAACAAAATCTATGGTGGTGTGGAGGATTTTTTGGGTGGCAATCAGTGTTATAAAACCTTTAAAAAATTATGCTTATGCTATTTATAAGAATTTTATGACTCAGGATGCAGTAAAAAACTAAAACAATGTCACAAATCTCTCACAGTGGAAGAATCTAGCCCAAATTGAGATTCATTGTCTCCTGCTGAATCTTTTTTCACTGAGAAACATATGGGACTTGTTTAAGGCTTGGTATAAGTATTATAGCCTCTAAGCCAAATCTCTAGCTGAGTCTCTTGCTGGCTCTGCTGAATATGCAATGGAGATACTATGTATGATAAAATGAATTTTACAAGCATTTTTTGTTTTGAATGCTTTCTGAATCTCCTGCTTGAGCTGCTGCTATAGAGATAATACATTCTAAAAATCAATATTTTATTGTCATTGTGGAAGTGTGTTCTATTCAGGGGTCAACTCAAAGAATTATTCATTGGTGTCTAAATTAGGATTTTGTAATGTGAGTGAGCTATAGGTGGTCAAAGCAAAGGCCAAGATGGTAAAGTTTAATTTTTACATATTAACTCATAATATATTTCTTTATTGGTTTTGATATAAAAATAGAGTATAGAACACCTACCTAAAATATGATAATATTATAATCTACAGTTTGATATTGCTCTCATTTTGTTTTTTGGTCTAAAACAGAAAAATGAATGTGCCTAAACTTTTTGATATCACCATCAATCAGTCAAAATTACCTATGAGTAGTGACACAGCATCCAATCAATTATAATAATAAATATTTGCTAAATCACTATAAATTTATGTTGTTGAAATTATTGGAAAATACAATTGCTTAATTCAAACATTGAATAAAAACGTTTTGTAGATCAGAGATTTTTATGTTAAAAAGGGGAGTGTGTGGATTGTTTCAAGATGGTAATTTAGACACCACTAAATTATTAATTGATTCCTTAAGTGTTGATTTTTCTGTAAACATTCTGCTAACATTTAACATAGACAAAATCTTGTTCAAAAGTGTCATTAACAAATGAAATTGTAAAGGTTTTCAAAATATAAAGACCAAAATAACATTTCCAATTTATTTTTGTTATATATTTTTGATGATTTATATTGCTTGTTTGATCAATATCTATATTGTACAGGGTGTCCCATTTACAATGGATCATTCACTTGCTTCAAAGATATTAATTACAGACAATGCCAATTTTTACATAAATGGTGAAGTGAATTGCCAGAATTGCCACATGAATAATTGGTCTTTTTCCATTGATGGAGATTTAAATAGAGTATAGTACCTAGAAATGTTACAAGAATTTATCATGCCTTGTTAATAGTGGAAGGAGATTATGCAACCTACTTCTAGCAAGATGAGGCACCTCCCCATTATGCAAAGGTGATCCATGATTGGCTTGACATACAGTTTCCAGATTATTGGATTGGTCACTGAGGCCCAGTAGAGTGGTTGGTCCACTCTCCAGACTGTTCCCTTGGATTTCTACAATGTATGCAGTCAAAATCAGAGATAAGGTACATTTAATGCAACATATTGAAGAAGCATGTACACTGATTCCTTTGAAGTCTTGGAAGATGTTGCTAATGATAACAAGAAATGTATTTATTTGTGTATTGAGAGTGATGGACAATGTATAGAACACATCTTATGAACATTCATGAACTGTTATTCACATTTCATTTGCTTAAATTAGGTTTAAATAGAAATTTTCGAAAGTGTCTGTTTCCTGACTTATGAGCCACCCTGTATTTTAGTTGAGAGCCTCTAGGCAAACTTCTGGATTGATTGAATACCACTGGCAGCATTCTGGATAAAAAATACATTGGTCAACCTCAGTCTTTAACTGCTGATGAAGCAACTGGACAAACATTTGCAGTTATAGGAAGGAGTCCAAGAAGATCTGTATGGAAAATGAGTCAGAAATTTGGTGTTAGTAGTACTTCTGTCTTCAGTATAGTAAACCATCATAATTTTCACCCATTCAAAGTTCTTTTAGTACAAGGATTACATGATGAAAATGCCAACAAATAAGACAAGTTTTGTGTATGAGTCATGCAATACTACACACTGAAACAATGTTAATCAGTGATATCATATTTAGTAAAACTATTTTCTATTTAAATGGCACAGTAGACCAACATATTTGTCACAATTGGAATTACACTAATCCCCAGTGGTTATTTAAAGGTAATTTACAACATAATCCTAGGATTAGGGTATTGTGCACTATTCATGGATCCAAATGCATTGATCCATATTTTTTTGAATCCACAGTTGAAGCAAATGTTAGAACCCTATGTTGTTGATCTAGCTTTGGCTGTTCTATGATGATGGTTCCACTTCCAGCAGAATGGTGCTCCACTGCATTTTATTTATTTTTTCCTCTCCCTCCAAGGATCAGGGAAGACAATCCCGGGAGGGCAAGAACTTTATTATGAAAATAAAGTACAAAAAGTTAAAACGAAAAAGTGGCTTATTACTGCCTTACATGGGTTAGGTACAAGATGAGCATTCTTTTTAGGCTGCTCGTCATTTTTAGCAAATTAGATTTAAAGAAAAAGTTCAAAAGCTAACTAAAAAAAACTGATTACAAAGAAAAAGTGGGGCCCATATGTCCCAATGTTTTGGTAGAAGGATTAACACAGACATGTGAATCGTCTTCGTCGAACCACTCCACAGGTCACTTCCAGCGTTGTTATAATGGTTATTCTTCTTGCTTCGTTCTCCATCAGGTCAATCACTATTGGGCTTCTAGGTGGTCCTGGGGTGGCCACCTGTGGCCGGGAGCATGTCGTCGGCTGTCTGGGGGGCAGCTGCCCCTCATCCTCTAGCGTTTCGTCCATGTCCATGTTGGGCCTCCCCCCCACACAGACGCAGGATTGTACTGGTACCAGCTGCGTCCCGCTTGCTGTCCTCTTTCTCCTTGATACCCTGCTTGGTAGGGCTGCTGCTTCTGCTGCACTCCTGTGGTGTTGCGTTTTTGGTGTGCCAGGACTTGTTCTGCGGGGAGACCCAAGAATTCTTCAAGTGCTGCTGTTTGTGTGGGTCTGACAGCTGCCCAGCCGCATCTTGCGGTGGTATATAACGTTGAGAGCCTGTCGAAGAGAGCCAACCAGACGAGGCCATCATTTCCCCTCCTGGTGGCTTCTGCGACTGCTCCAAGCGTCTCCAATTCGTGCCCACCTCTAGCTCCGATTGCTGATTTGTTCTCCTCTTGTTTGAGGGACTCCAGCAGCTCTGTGCATCTATCATTGAGTGTGCAGATGAAGTCTCATGGTGCGGCCCTGATTTCAGCCACTGTTGGCTGTTGCCGCTGTCTCCATCTGGGTTGCTCGTCTAGCAATTGGTCAATATCGGGAAGCGAGAAAATACAGTCCAGTAAGGCCGTAGCCACTGGATTGTCGTCCAATGCTTCCACCAACTGCCAGAGTCCCTCTCCCAGAGGCGGTGGGTTCTGCTGGTGCCTTGCTCATCGTCGCTCCCGATCGCGCTCGCATTCCCTCTCGCGGTCTCGTTCATGTTCACGTTCGCTCTCTCTTTCATCATCACGCTGCCGGTTCTGGGTGCAGACCATGTCCTCCTCGACCGCGATTTCATTGTCCATGAATAAAGGTCACAGTCGTGAACGAGTTCGGTCAATATTTGGATCGCCCGTCGTAAGCTTTGTGCAGTGGAGTCACCAATGGCTCTTCTTTTAGCGCAACAAAGGTTGTCAGGGTGGTAGAATCTCGAGTTAAAGGCAAAACAAATGAGAGAGACTCAGTTCATGAGTGGCTAGCACCCCCTGCTTGACTAGTAGAATTACCACCATAACCCAAGTTTGCTGAGCCACTGGGAACTAGGGGCCATGTTTCTGTGGTAGGACTTATATTGACAGTAGTTTCCACCTTGCTTTCTGCCATAGCTGTATGAAGCCATTATCTAGATTGAATCTGTATAAGCCTTCAACATGTTATTGCTGGTAAGTAATTATACATCACTTGTATGCCAAATAACATATTCATTATATTCATTGGCAGTAATGCTCCTCTGCATATAATGAATGTCACATTTGCCAGCTAACAAAGATCAGTAGTTCAAATTTTCCAGAATCTTACCTATGGTTCCTAGGCCCTTATACCAACCCCTTAACCATCTACATTACCTATAAGCAAACAATTCATATAATGTAGTTTATGATATAATTCAACATCTTATTCATAATCTAATTCTCAACACTCCTCCTAGCATTAGTGAACAGGAACAAGACCTCTTGAGACAACACAGAACAACACTTGCACAGCACTTGAATGTATCTGACCTAAGGTCAAATTCATAACCCATACTGGGAGGACTACCCTTTTTTACAAAGGGTAGGCACTACAATGACAACAACAACAACTAGATAATTATGAGTAATAACAATTTTGTACATTTTGAATGAACTATCTGATTATCTTTATGGTTGTATTATGTAATTATTTGTAAAAAGACATCTTCTTTTCTGTATAAGATTTCAGAAAATGTATTTTAGTTTGTAAATTACAAAGCTAAGCTAACCATACTGGTTCCTATAGCTGGTGCCAACCTTATCGGTAAGGAAGCTAAACATAATGAGTAATATAACCTGATGTATCTCTCTATTGATAGCACAACACTTACACATAGAAATTTATACACATGTATAATTTAATATATTGCTAAAAATGAATTTCTGCTATTGTATTTTGGCATTCCTTGTAAACACACATTAATTCTGTTACCAAAATATTCACCCCTAGTTTAATTTATAGTGGACCAAATATAATTAAAATAAACTAATTTTAGATTAAGTGCCAAAATACATATCTACATATTTTAAAAATAGCTTGTTGCTATGTAATTTTGGAGTCCCTATAAATATACCTACATATAACCATTTAGACTAAGTTCTAAAAATGACACAAGAACACTTAAATTCTTACCTAATTGCTCTTCTGAGCTATTGCTATGTCAAAAATGGCTTGTTTCTATGCACTTGGGGGACCTAGTAACTACATAAAATATCTAGAAGTACAAACAAACAGGTATGTTTTATAATAAAAAATTTAGATTAAATGCCAAAGATGCATTTATATGTTAAAAATAGTATGAAATAACTTTGTTTTAATGGTCAAAAGCATTATTTAGATGTACAAAGAAATGCATTAAGGTCCATAATTTGAACACAATGCTTATTTATAAGAAAAAAGGATTATCATAAAATGTGTGTTTATTGTAATTCCTACCTATCAATGGATTCCTACAATAGAAAGTTTGTTACATATGTTGTACTACTGCCCATGCCCCCTATTTTGAAACAAACTTTGTTAAAATTGGTTCAAACCGAGTTTCCAAAGTTGATTTTTCAGCCATAAAACACCCCATTTTAGATTTTGAAAAACTGTATCTCCTAAGCTACTTGACCAATTTTGATAAAATTTGGCTCAGTTGCTTATCATCAAGAGCCTGAACAAATTTTATGCATTTCAAGTCATGATACTATTTCAGCTTATATTGGGAAGGACCAAAAATGACCCATTTTTAACAATCTTATAATGACCACTAGGCTGAGCTTTGAGGCTAAGATAACATGATATACTGGTGTAACATTAGTTAGTAATGAAATAATTAAGATAATTTATGGTTAAATGCCTATAGAAGTTATTATGTACCTGATAAGCCAAAGATAGGGGACTACCCTTAGGATTCCATACTTCACTTGGAAGGATTGGGTTCAAATTTGGGTACATGGGTAGCTTGGAAAGGTTCACCAACAAATTAAAAAAATCAAAATGGGCACCAAGCTAAGGGCCAATAATGTCATTAGTTTCAAATATAATTGCTTGACCTCAAAATTTGGTGTGTAGGTTAATGTGCTTATTTAGCACAAATCCATAAATATATTGTTTCTATTAAAATAAGCAAAAAATCATTATAATTTTAAAATTGGTACTAGGTTTAGTACAAAATTGACAATTTAGAATATGACAAAAATGGGGAATTTAAATTATTTACTTTAAGATGTTCCTGAGTCCATTGTCCAAGATGATGCTTAGTCAGGATTTCTAATTTTTTGTTATATATTATTTTAATATTGATTTTTGCAGCCAAATCGTTAAGCAATATTTTCTGAAAAATATTTATGAATTTGTAGAATGAAATCTTTACTGCAGCAAACATACAACATTAAAAAATAATGAATTAAATTTGTCAAGCCTTGACAGTACTAACATAGAAATAAGTATAATCAACTAAATGATGTGCAAAATATGTGGCTTAAAAAACAGCATCTTTTAAAGATCAAATCATCTTGTTCTACACCCAAACTGAAGCATGATAAGATGGTCAGTCAAGCTTGACACTTGAAAGTACAACTAGTTCATCCAAAAATCAAAATCCATAAAACAGTCCAGTCAGTATTTAAAAATATAAAGTAACTAAAATGCAAAACAATAACAATAAATATGGTGTGGGACTTACAACCCTCAAGAGTGAGTTTTAACCAGTTCTATGTGCTATCTAAATGTTTGTGGACCCACACACCAAATTTGACAGACATACTTTATTTTTTATCCTGGTGATTCTAGCCCCCATATTGATATAAAAAAGTATGTTGATTGATCTTTCTAAGGTACCTGTTTTACCAAATTTTAGCCCTATCTACCAATGGGAAGTTTGATATTCTATAAACTTACCATGGTGGTGCACAGTAACTTTTTGAACATGCTGTATAAATGTCGGCTTTTTGATTGGATTTATTTACACGATTGTTATTTATATTTGTACTATTTAATCTATTTTCAGATCATAACTATCAGGTCTCATTACGGTATAACCCAAATGCAGACCTCTACATTTCAGAATGACTTCTAATGTTAACAAATCTGAAAAATCAAAGGCCAAGTTTACATCATTGAATATCCACAACTACAAAGGCAAATCGGCAGAGCAAGTTATAAAACCAGGTTTGTCACACTATGTAATATAACATAGGGTGCATGAACTAATCTTCTTAATCATGTCAATGGACTAGTAGCTGGATTGTCAGACTTTGGGATTTTTTTCTGGAAAATCAAATATTAAAATGTTAAATAGATCGTCAGAATGTAGGAAACGGACCTAAATTTTCAGAGGCCTGTCATAAGCTCGAAGCCATCAAGAAAATATGAGTAACTTTGAATGGTGTTTAGAAAATTTCCTTTGAGACATGATTCTAAGACTTTGGACTTGCATTTATAATTGCTCTGTAATTTTCAGGCGCAGATAATAAGAATGCAGAAAATCTATCTAAATTTTCAAAAAAAACTGATAATAAATGCTTACTCGCAAGTCTCTGGCACATCGACTCGTATGTCAGTCATATTGCAATAGGCATTCACTCTTTGTCAGATTTTCATATGTCTGATATTAGTTTTGTATTTTATCTACTTTCAATAGAATTTCATTTGTGTAGTTTTTGTGCATTAGCCTCATGCAGGCTAAAAGCTGGATTTCACCCTCTTTAAGCAGAAACAAATGAACTTATTTTTGAGGCTGAAACTGGTCATATTTGAGGCTTGAACATACAGTAAAGAAGTACTGTAAGGTTTTTTAGAATTTCTGTTATTTCCGATTTTCTCATACAGACTATTTAACCTAGGTCAGTCATTAAAAAATTGTTGTATAATGTGATGAAATTGACCAATGTGATAAAAAAACTACCGGGCATTAAAACATCAATTAGTTGTGGTGGTGACAATTATTTGACAGTAGCTGTTTCATTTACTGTCATTGACAAAATCCAATCACGTGCCTGTTAATTTTGACAGATCACTTTTGTTACCTTCTAAAAGAATTTGAAGATGTTTATGAAGCTGACAGGGTTGTCACTTACTCCTTTATTGAAACATTAGTTTCCTACAGGATGCTGCACAAATATATATAGCCTTGTTTTTGTGATGACAGCTACTAGAGTATGCCTTTTTTGAAAAGAATTTTTATTTTATGCTCATAGTGCTAACATTTTTTTTATAGCCCACCGTCAGTATGGCATGCAAATTGTTGGTCAGGTCAAAGGCATGCGACGCATGCCGCCTCCAGCAATGGTGACTAGCATAAAAGCGGAAGCTGGTGGTAACGATCCTCGAGTAAACTTAGTTCCGCAGGGTAGTTTAGGATGGGGTGGAGCCAGCTCAAATGGCGCTGGTCCACCGGAATCGGTCTCGAGACCAGATCGCGATTCTCCCCAACCAGCAGTAGTGTCTTCAGGTCTACAGATGTCAGACAAAGGTGCGCCAGCGGGTGTTTCTCAGCAACCAAGTTGGAGCACCATTACAGGTGCCGGTCTGGCAGCTGCCAGCGAAACTGGTGGACCAAAGAAAAACATTCGTAAGTACTTCTGCAATTCTGGCAAGTTGATTTGCATTAAATTATTAATTATTTTTTTCTAACTTGTTTTTATAGAAAATTGAATAACAGACATAGATGTTAGTTCCTTCAAATTTTATCAAAATAATGGACTAGGGCCGGGGGTTTCTCTGATGGAATGAATTTTGCAGATTCGCACTTTCCAACTTCTCAAATTATAAAGGGAATTCGTTTATTCCATGGACCGATTGGGCTAAAATGTTTGTTTTAATAATTTGTTTGAGACCAAAAATTGAAGTTAGGTCTACCCCTAAAATCATTTTGAGAACTAACACCCAAAAACTATCACATTTATCTTAGGGTTTGAGGCAGTACACATTTCTTTGTAATGGATTTTATGAATAATTTTTGTTGCTAGATTTTTATCGATTTTGATAAATTATGAAATTCTTTAGATGAGGTGGTCACCCGCTCTAACATCTACCAATCAATAATATAATTCAAGGGATTGTTTTTTCATTTAAAATATGCGTTCGACACTTATGATAGTTTTAAAGACCCACGAACATTTAAAAGTCAGAATGCAATTTAATATTATTTTCTGTTGTTTCGTTGCAGCCTTTTACTCCCAGTTTGCCAGCGATTTTCCAAAACTTCGCGAGGAAACCAGTGGAAGTGGCGAACCTGTCAATGCCGAAAACGACATCGGTGGAAATGGAAGTGAGTGTCCGGGTCTGAATGGTGGGGGATCTGGATCTAATGGTCGCGCATCTGGCACTGGAAGTCGGCCCCCTGGTGTGGCGCCTGGGGCTGGCAGGGAACTCAGCCTGCGACCTCAGACTACTGCTGCCAACTGGCGGGAGCGTCGTCAGTATCCCCAGGATGGCGGCTATCAAGGCGAGGATATGTCTCCAGATCAAACTAAGCAACCAAGTCAGCCACATTATCAACAGCCTTTTAATGCAACTTTAGTAGCCTCAAATGTCCCCTTTAATGTAAGTTGTTGATTAGTTTGATTGACAGGATAAACACTTACTTTCCTCTGAAATATAATTTTCTTGGTCTATAGCTAACAATCTTGATCATTCATTTTGTTGAACTTACACTTCAAGTGGTGTTAATTAATTTCTCCAGTTAGTCTTAAATAGTTCATGTAAATTCTCTTTTCAACAATTGAGAATTTAACTCAAAAATATACCATAATAGTAAATAAAAAATAAAATTGCGTGTCTAACAATGACGCATAATCATGGCTACAAGTGAAAATGAAATCGATACTGGAAACAGTGCGTAAAATACAATCAAGCTTTAGAAAGAACGTCCTCAAAGTTACGTAATAAAAACAATATTAAATACATTTACATGAATGAAAAATGATAATGCAAGAAGACGCAATAACAATAAATGCTAAAAATCAATAGAAAAAGTGAGTCTGTCTATGTGGCGTCCTCGTTGCCAAGGGTAGCATACACTATTAGCTTCCAGCTCGTTCGGTCCTGCGCTTGTCTTACCAGTTCTTCTGTGCACATTGTTTTCCCCCACTTCTTCACGTCGTCCCACCAAATTCTTCTTATTTTAAAAGTAACTATTTTTTATGAAAACAGTTTTAATTTATAATAAAATTAAAAATAAACGTCTTGTTCAGTCCACGTCCATGTAAACAATCGCCATTTTGCTAGGCTGATCTGTAAGCAGATTTAGATGATTGTATCTACAACCCATTCCAAAAGTAACCGTACCCCTTATGATCTTATTGCTGAATAAAAGGTAAAAGATCACTTTCAATCCATATAGATGCATATATTGTTAGATAAAGCAT
>JAUYWI010119772.1:0-10397 GCA_034780595.1 Parotoplana pacifica
GTTTATTTCTCGATCTAAGATGTTTTTGAGTCTTTCTTGAATGATAATTAAGATAATTTTGCTGGCATGAGAAATTGGAGCGATTGTTCTGTAATTGCCGCACATCTGGCGGTCTACTTTCTTAAAAATTGGAACATATTACTTTAATATATTTCTTAATTTATTCTGAGAACCTACTGTAACGACGGGTCTCTGATTTATTTAACTTAAAATAATACACTAACAATAAATAGCTATTTTTACAACACATCGTTATGTAAAACAAATTAAATTCTACTTTTGATGTTTTTAAATAAAGTAGAACTTTTGTGAATGATCTAGGGACACATTTTATGAATCACAAAAAGTTTTTCCCTTAATTTCCATCAAACCAACTCCAGTTGTAGACACCCAGAAATACAACAACAAAATATGTGAAGCGGTTGGTGCTAATATGGGTACTTCTTAAAAATATCGTTTTGGTACCTGCTGTAATTTCATTTGTTGCAATATTTGTGAATTTCAGACACTGTCCTGTTAGATATCCCCAATAAAATAAATACTTTCCGTTTTGTGTTTGCTTTCGTTGAGTTTTATTAATTTGTCAATTTGTGGAATGGTCCAAGTTACCTAAAATACTATTGAAATCAGCTTCAAGATTGAAATTTATGAAAGTTTTTGGACCAATGTGTGCCAACAATATACAAGGTAGGATATACCTAAATATATGACTGGCAGTATAAAATAACAATATACAATAACAGTATATAAACAATAAATTGCAGTTTAGAAAAGCGTTAATACAAATTAAACATAACGACCATTATTTTGAATCACTTGCTCCATATCGTCCATCCAATGCCTTGTTCATACGATGAGGAGTGAAATGAGGCAGTTAATCAGTAAGAAAATTTATAATACATGTATCATCTAATGATTGGAAATCTGGTCTCATTGATTCCAGTCGGGAAAAATGTATTTGTCACAGACTTCTGGCGAGTAATGAAGTTGACATGACAACCTGACGTTGTTTTGTTCAAAGAATTCCACTGTGATTCGTGACATATCAACATGAGGGCGACATTATCTTGCATTATACACATATTTCCTGGAAGTATAGGACTTTGTTGATTTCGAAAATACCAACAAGTCATTTAAAAACTATATATACCTCTCGGTATTAATCGATTCATTGAGAGGTAGTACTTGTAGCAATTTGAGAAAAATGATATTATATTTTGCCGTCCATTTTTTAGTGTACGGCCTATAAATAATACTATCAAGAAATAATTATGTGGTTATCAATTAAATATTCTATTATGTTTTACTAAAATATTTGGAAAAATGATTTCAATTAGATAACATTCATTTGGATTGTTCATTTAGGACACTGTTTATTAGGACATTGAAATCACAAATCTACCCATATTGATTCGAAAAATATTGTTCTGAGACAAAAATACCTAATAAACTGCAGCGGTGGTACAACAGATCATTTTTCCTCTTGTCAACTGGGCAAGCAATCCACTCAGATCATCTGCCAATATTCGCCCCGACGAAGCACTTAGTTATTGAATGTCAGCATTAATTTGCATCGAAGTCAAAGCGCTCAAATCTCGCATCGTATGCTTTGGAAAACTACACAAGGAGAATGTGTGTAGTAGCAGTAATTCCTGGTGTAGTAAATGACTGCTGCCAGCAATATGTCTTATTCATCATCGTAGTTTTCTGAAATCATAATGTTCGACAATTATCAGGCCAATTTAGTCCCGCTGTTTGTGTCTCTCCATGCTAAATAATACCTACGTATGACCCTTCACAAGGCGACTAACTGGACATATAGTCGATATTATTTTATTGAAATATCTCTGGCTTTTACATTTTACTTTAGAAAGCGATACTTACTTTATATTGCGGATTCTATAATATTATACAAAAGATTCGTCCAAAATATGACGACGATATTAATTCAGGGCATATGCTATGTTTACACAGTGCGGTGGGAAGTATGTGTAAGAATTCAAAGCTAAACTAATTGAAGAAATGCAGATTATAATAACTCTTGTAGGTACTGCACCCAAAGCAACATGCAAGCAATATAAAATGGTCAAAGATTTTGCATCTTAACTCTGATGACAGTATACAGAAACTGACATGTTTTAAATAGTGCTATAGGTATCTATGCTTATAAAAATATCAAATCGAAGTTAGCACTTTATGTAATCCTGTGTTATGTACAAATGTGTGTTAAGTACTTATGCATACACATTAGATTACATAGTCCTATCAATGTTTTCCTAATATAATATTATTACATAATATTTTAATCTTCATTCCATAATAAAAGTATGTGTAAGATTTTGGTTTATAATTTTAGAAACTTCTCTTTTATTTTCTCTTATTCCAAATTTATATATCTAATCACTTTATACAAACTATACTAATTATTTGTAAACCTTCGAAAAAATAAAATTAAAACACTATTTATATATATTGAATAAATTTAAAATATGTATAAATCATAATATAAAAATATTAAACAGCTGATCTATACTCAGCTGATTGAGCACTCTATAAACAATGTTTTTAAATAGTGCTTATTTAGCCTTTTACATTTTGAATAATAACTAGATTATGGGAAGAGTGACGATTGTGTACACATAAAACTGGTTAAAACTCACCGCTGAGGGTCCTAAGTCCCGCACCATATTTCTTGTTATCGTTTTGCATTTTAACTATTTTACATTTTTCATTTCTGACCGAATTTTTTTATGCATTTCGATTTTTAGATTTTGGAATATACTAGATGATACTTTCAATCACCGAGCTTGACTGATCATCTTATCACGCTTCAGCTTGGGTGTAGAACAAGTTTTGATTTAATCTTGAAGGGATGTTGTTTCTTGTTGAAGCCATTTATATTTTTACACTTTTTTTTTGATTGGATTACATTCACTACTATGATGTTAGTGTTGTCGAAGACTTGACAGATATTATCTATTATTTTTTTATTTCATATTTTCAATGTTTGCTGCAGTAAAGATTTTATTCTAAATATTGTTGCACTTGGATTCGTGATTCCTGTAGACATACCTATCACATAGATTCAAGTAGGGTGAGGGAATTTAGAAATCAGTGAATTTTCAAGAAATTGTTCGGTGCGTCGAGCCTTATGGGAACGAGCGTTGTCGTACATCCAATATGTTTGTTCTGTTGGAATACTCACTTCATTGATATGTTGAAAGCTATTGCGTAGAAAGATCAGAATTGATGCTCCCAACATCATCCAGGATTCAAAATAAATGTCTCCATTGAAATTGGATCCAAAAATGATGTGACACTTTTCGGAAGCAATGGTCTTTCTTGCGACTACAGATCTATTGTCTCGACGGCAATATCAAACTTAGTTGGAATACACAATGGTTTATGTCATCCAGGAGTGACGAGAATGATGCGTTTTGTGAGATCTAAAAATTTGCCTTTTTACCAATGAAGTCCATCCCAAAATCAATGGACCTCCATACCACAGAAAAAAATAGGTGTGCCAAATACGAAGGCATTTTAATAAACTTGTCATATTTTATTAAGAAATTATTTTTAAAATATTTTTTTTCTAAACATATTGGATGTTAATATATGGATAATTTTTGACACAAAAATATTTTCCAATTAAATTTTTTAAAACAATTCAAACATGATTACATAGTTTTGATTTGATCTTGAAAAGCTGTTGCTTTATGTTGAAGTGATATATTAGACGTTAGATTATATTCATTTCTATGTCAAACGCTTGCAAGATTTAATTTATTATTTTGTAATTTTATATGTTTGCTATAGTAAAGATTCCATTCTATATAAAGTTGTTAGCAATATAGTATTGATTAATTCCCATAAATTAAAAATACAATAAAGCGCTTTTTATGTAATTCAAAAAATAAAAATATGATAAAAAATCGATATTTTCTGAATTTTTTCATTAGAGATAACAGCCCAGTGGCCTTTGTAGCATACTCATTACTACAAGTGCTAAAATTTGGTTTAACGTGACTGTGAGCGCCTTGTAGTTATTCAAAGTGGTCCGATAGATTCTCTGTTGATTTAGTGACTCTTGTTGGCGATTTCTTAATGAACTTGATCATTTCGAGAGAAAAGTCGAGTGCACTACAAATGGCTTTAGATTTTCGGGATACTTCCTGCAAACTTAGATCCATGCAATGTGCTAGACAATGGACTGGAATGGCTGCTGGAACGTCATATTGGATCTTTATTTTTGTGTAATCAATACAATTGTATTTAAAAATAGATTATTCGCTTAGCATAGGTACTTTTCGCAAAGATAAAACACGAACAGTGTTTAGTTGGCCATAAGTATACGTAGAAATATAAATATATAGTTTAAAAGGGCACTAAGTAAATACATGAAATATTGGGTAGGGCTATCAGATACTTCACCCCCACAACAAAATTATTGGGGGGCTGCAACCCCCTCAGCCCCCCTGTTCCTACGTGCCTGTTATTACGTCGCAGAGTCTCGATAAAAAAGTAAATATTTTCCTTCGAAACATTCATTATTTGCACAGCTGAATTTCTATTCTGAAAATTATGACCGCTTAACTAAACTCACCAATCATAGATAGATCGATAGTTAAATTGCTTTAGTGTATTTATACTGTTACCGTTTGGATAGAATAGAGAATAAGAGAATAGTCCATTTCTATGGTTTTTCGCGAAACTTTTTTTTAGGACAGCCTATATTTTCATGCCAAATTATTTACTTTTAAAACTTCATGTGTTGTATAAATAACTTATCTTTCAAGTTATCCTTTGTTCGAGCACACTAATTTTGAAAATAAATGTAAGTTAGAAATTTGAAAATAATAAATGCCATTGATGAGTGGTTACTTTAGGTGACATTTAGTTGCTTTTATAATATATAGTTGGTATTGCTGCATACATTAAGGATTTACTTTTAGCTATTGAATTTAAAACTAAGCTACCTACTAATATAATTAAACCAGACTCATTGCTTGGATCCTTGTAGATATCAGTGTGTGAAAATAGTAAATTAGTTGGGACAAAACAGTTTGTGCATCGCCAAGTCTTCTGAAAATTTTAGAATTATTTTAGCTCTCATTTAACTTTGTTTCTAAAAGTCATTTTTCTTGCGTGTTTTTGTTTATCAAGAACGAAATCAAACAAAATTAACTTATTTAAAAAAAGTGGTCCAGACGACATAATAAAAATTGAAAATGATAAATTAAAGCGGCTTCAAAGTGATAGTCAAAGGGACCGATATAGTTAATAAATATTTATTTATTTCATTTCTAGCATAAGAAAACATTAAAAAATACTGATGTATTTATTCCTATCGAAGAAAACTCACCAATTAATCAAATCGATTTCCTACTAAACAAAGCAGCGCATCACACTATCTGGTTAAACGATGTGCACACTGCTTTGGATCACTGAACAAGAAATCATTTTTTCCTGGATATCTATATCAAGTTTTACTATTGTTGCTTTAGTTTCTCATTAATTAATTTTTTTATTAATAAGTTCTTTAATATTAAAAGCAAATATTATTCACGAAAAAATTTGCTTTCTGCGTAGACATCTGAAAATTATTGTAACATTGTATTTCTTTCAAGACTAAAATCGTTTATCACACTTTTCCAGATTTATTGTTAAACTCATTTAGAAACAAAGTAATAAAGTTAAACAAATAAGATTTTAAAGCAAAAAATGGAAAAGCACTGGTGCAGTTAAAACGTTTAATGTAGGACCACAAATTTTCGAGGTGAAATCTCCTAGCCATGTAATAATTCAGAGTACATTTTAAAAACCTACAACATTACATAATTTAATTCTTGACATATTTGGTCATCGACAAAACGATAAATGGCCCATAACGTCATCTTGTCCAAATAAAATAATAAGAATAATTTATTTATTGTAAGTAAAAATTCCAAAAGGTAACCAGAGACTGTGTAAACGGATCGAACTTTGTTTGATGCTTCAAATATGGTGAGTATAGGTCAACCAGGAATCATGTAACATTATACAATCAATACATTTTGGAAAAATATAAATTATCGATATGTTTTACCTAAATTGTTCCAAAATGTTAACGACACATCCTATCTTATTTAAATCCGAGATGTAAAATTAGAAAGCTATTAGGTTGCTGGGCTATGAGGGTCACCATACCAAAACGGGTCTGTAAAAGTGAGCTTTATAACAATTAAATGATTTCCAATGGTTTATTATTAATCTGTTTCTAAGGTCATTTTTTCTATTTAATTATCTGAATGTATAAAAGTTTTATAGCTTGATTTCGGACACTTCTAAAAACAAACTTATTAGATTTTCCTGAAATTTTAAATAAATGAAAACATTGGATTATATAGAGATGTGGATGGAATTATGGACAACTTTTCTAGACAATTTGTTCATATTTAGGATTTCTTTGTCTGACTTTTACAAAAAGGCAATTTTTTGTAACATGACTTTCTAAATTTTATTTTTGCCTCGCAAAATCATCCAAACCTGAATTAGCTTTCTGAGAAATTCATCATAATATAAAACCATTAAACTGTTAATGCTGAAAATAGCTCTAGTTTAAATACGACTTTTTGAACAGTTAGTTTTGCTAATTTGTCTGCAACTTCAAAACAGGTCGTAAATTAATTCATAGTAAAACTGCCAAAAAACACAACTATTTTGTAGGTATTGGGTTTTTCATCCGTTAAATTAATCTGCCAATTAATACACTATCGATTTAGATATCGTGTAACCATAATGATTGCAAGATTCAGTTGAGTTTGTTTGCTAAATAAGAAACAAAATACTTTGTGCTTTTTAAGTCTCACACATTTTATTATAAAAAGTTAAGAAATTCATCTATGTGAATACCAAATCTCAAAGATTTATGAAATTTAAAACTAAGTACATTTAAATTTTTTTTTTAATGTCTGTCAATTGTAATCCATATGATTAATTTTTTGTGCTTTCTAAATCTAAAATTTAAGTAGGAATAAATAATAAAGGGTTGAAGAAAAAGTTAACCAATATAACGTTTAATATATAGATTTCACAACTCAAGCAAAACGTTTTGTCGTTAAATATAAGCTTTTTTGCATATCAAACATTTTTATATATTAACTGTGATAAAACAGAATCATATTATATGAATAAATTATAAATATGTCTAGTGTTTTAAGACAGAATGTCATTTTATTATATTAGCTTTCGTTTTATAACACTACTTTATTTACCACATTGCTGTTGACAAGCTGTTGTACTGCAGGGAAGCTACATCATTTATTATCCCTGCTGCTTATTGCCATTTAGAACAATCTTACGATGAATAATTAGATTTTACTTATATATCTCATACATGAATGTTCAGTTAGAAACTATTGCCAGATTTATGTATGACAGCCATATCCTATGGCCACCAAACATGAATATTAGGTGTTAGATATCGAAAATTAAATCATTTTCATTGATCGTATGTGCTTTGATATATTATCACACTGACCTTCTAGTCATGTCATGTGGAAAAAGCGTTCCATAATTTATTTTGTAATACAACAGATTTTGTGTAAAGAGATCAAGATAAGTATTGGTAACTGACATTAAAGCAAACAGCTAGTTTATTTTTTTTATTGTAAAAAATCAATTTATCTAACTTTAAATATATATTTCTGTATTGGGTGCCATGCAAGAAATGTGATTGGAAGTGTATGTATTTCAAATTTAAATATGGAACTACCTACTTGTAAATGTGTTTAATAGTTTATTATAAAAAAATTATGATACATAATTCTATTGATTATAAGAGAATTCTTAAAATAAGAACTAGTTCTAAAATTAATAAATGTCTATTTACCTACCAAAAATGTTAATTCCAAAGCAAACCCATATAGTTTCCTATGTAATATAGGTTAGTAAACGTCCTCTTTCCTTGGCAAGTGGACCCAGCTTTCAGCTAGCAAATTGTTATCGGTATATCTTCTGACATAAAAATATAAACATAGCTTCCATAATATAATATTGGGTACCCGATAATTATCATGGTTTTTTAATTTGCAAATGTTATTTAATGGTCTCTCCAGAAAAAAGTACAATTTAACTAAGATACGTGTATTTATAAATAGGATTTATCTAGGCACCAACATTATGTAGCCTTTAACAAGCAATAACGTACCTACCTCAATTTCAATAGCTGATGTTAGTTTTAAAAAGCAATTAACTCGAATACCTAATAGCTTAATAAAAGCAATCAAAATGCTTACGAAGTTGAAGATGGAATAGATCAACATTAAAGACTGATTTAAATAAAACAAACCATTTCTACCATTGCTATACTGTTTATAGCTCAGCTTCACAATACATAATACATAGTTCATTTGTGTTTTAAAAAATATAAAACGGCTAACCATTGTTATAACTTAATCTGATTGCGTAATCACAATTAAGGCGTTTAGTCTCATTCTGCCTTATAGGTACTGCTGCTTCATTCTGACTTCATGTACCCACGTAAATGAAATTTAACACATCCATTAAGATTTGTAGTGTGATAACACATAAGAACTCTACACGTGCCAATTATTCATCCTAAGGATAGTGCCGTGGATTTAATAACAAATTTCGTTTTAGGACTAAATGATACAGCGTCGGTAAGGCGAAGTGAGGTAGGGTGAAATGAGATAAGAGAGCGAGATAAGGCGAAGTTAGATGACAACTACAAAACTAATCATCTTAAGGTCAATTCCACAAAGTCAGGCGCACCCATATTTACTAAATTAATCTAAAATTTTAAACAAACCATGTCAATTGAGTGAGACTAGGGCTTAAATGTTAGATATAATTTTAACATAAATTAGTGTTATTGTAAACAGTTGCTGATACCTACGGGAAAGGATTTTATTACCTACTTATAAGATATAAAAGTTGGGGCAGGAGAGGAAGGGGGTTAATGCTCAGAATCGAATTTTAATCTATTAAGCCTATGTTAAGTTAATTTTTACTGGTGAGAGCGGAGGGTCAAAAATGAGCATCCTAAAGTAGACTAAGTATTTGAAAATAATAGTTTTTATTTCATTACCACTTTAATGCGAAATAGAAGACTAAATCTTCACTAAATACAATTTTTCTTGTGCGTAACGTTATGTTTATTTGTATTTTATTGTTATGAATTTGTTCAACATTTGTTGGACATTTGGATCGAAATTAATTACTTTTAATAATTATCAATCGGGCTCACTTTAACAAATTTATCTTTACTGATATCTGTAAAGAAATTGCTGTGGAGAATTGTTATATGAATAAAAATATAATGGTTAATTTATAGACCTAAATAGGAGACTAAATTCTTTAGCAGTTAAAATTTACTTCTACGTAACGCTATGTGCTTATTTTTATGTTACAGCCTGTAACATAAATAATATAAATCGTCGTGCTAATGTTTAATGTTCTATTATTAATTGACAATTGAATAAAATTAACGGCTACATTAATTTTTATAAAAAAAACAATATACATATATATTCCAAAGATTGGTCACTTTCATGGAAAACGTTTCATTTAAGTAGAATTTAATTTCTACCGAATTCTCAATAAAACATTGTTGCCAACATTTTAGTTCATTTAGAAAAAATAATTTTATCGAACTGAATATAACACTTGTAAATAATGTATATAATAAAAAAAGACTTTTTTCAAAATAAATAGTAATTAAAATAATAATGATCGGTAAACTATTGTCTTTCCGATTCATATACAGGGTTGTGTTTCCTACATAAATCGCGCGATTAAAAAGAAAATAAAGGCGAAGTTAATAATTTTAATAGAACTGTTGTCTTTTAGAAGACAAAATGCTCTGAAGGAAGTTCTCTATTGAAAATTTTGTTGCAATCAATAAATTTTACGGGTAAGTAAGCGTCAAACATTAAAAGTATTTGAATAAAAACCTATGCAATTAAGAAGTATATTAATCGTTGTAATTGTTTTTAAATAGCAGTGTAAAGGCAACATGACTTGCCAGAAATTCTTTCAGAATGAGAAGCTGTACTACATTTGCCACTATCATGATCTTTGCATTTCGGACCACATTGGCACCATGTTTTCATGCATCGTTTTCGCAATGGCTCAGATTTCTGACCACAATAGAAGCATTTGCAATTCAGACCATATTTACACGAAACAGATTTGCAACAAGGACCGTATTTACAAGCCTCTCTATACAGTTGCACGAAATCAGTTGGGTTTCTAAAATCATACAAAAAATCAATTGAAATTTAATAAACAGCCGTTAATATGAAATTGAATTTAGGATATGATTTAATGTTAGTCACCATGATCTTGGATAATATAATATAAAATAAAATGGACAAAAGATAAAAAATATAATGTTA
>JAUYWI010119783.1:0-10397 GCA_034780595.1 Parotoplana pacifica
TGAATATTTACTGTATCAAAAGCTTTTGTAAGGTCTAGAGTTGTAGTGAGTATTCTGTAAGGTGGTGTGGTTTGGTTAAAGCCAGCAGCTATGTCGTGAGATAAGTTTTGTAGGGCTGTTGTAGTTGAGTGGTTTGATTTGGTTTGAATCCATGTTGATTAGGTGGGGTTGGCATATGTTTTTGATATTATAGACGTAGGATTTCCTCTTGTCTGAGCGGAAACAAAGTGCTGTACATTTGGAAACATATGCATGGAACAGCAAAAGAACAAAAAGATCCGTGTCTTCTCCAATGAGGGTGGTTGATCTGAAAGCAGACATATTAATAGCTGCCTTTTCAATGTCAACGTCGGCATCTCTTGTCGCTTGAATAACATCACAGCCTTTCTGCCGAATTTGTTCCATGATTAGCTGGATCAGTGTCTGCTTGTTTGCCGCATTCGACAAGAAATCCTCTTTTTTCTCAGAAAATTTTGTCACCTCCGAAATGTTCACTTTTTTGCATTCAGATGGTGAAGAAGAGAGCCTCCGTCTAGTATGTTGTGCTCTCTGACTGGTACAGTTTGTGTCACAGCACTGTCCGATTTTGTTTCAACATTATTTCTGAGAGCTTCTGCCAGCTGAGGTATGGCCCCTTGACGTCAGATGCACTTTCCTTCGAACAAAGACATCGGATAGAGACAGAGTTCATAGGACATGACATCATCCCAGCCTTAGATCACCCGTCTGTGAGACCGCGGAAACCTCTGGAATAGGAGCGCTGGGTCATTACTACGTACGATCTGAAGAAACTTGTACGTTCTTGCTCGATGCTAGAATCGTTGCCTTCAAACTCCGTTTGTGAGAGTAGAAGAAAATTGATTGTCTATCCATCTTCTGTACAACGTCCTTTCCGATTTGAAAAGGTCCTAAACATTGACATCCTCGTCGGCATTAATCCCTGTGACGATAGTGCGCCACAACGGTTTAAAGCTGTCTAGTTGATCCGCAACTTTCACAAAGTCTGTCTCATCTCTTCTCACCCAATTGAAGCAGACAGCTCCTTATGCTGTTAGCTTGTTGCGTAACTTCTTGCGGTAAGTTCTTGTATGGCGAGGTTGTAAGCGGATGACACAGTTGACATGGTCCAAACTGTTCTCTCGTGCTCAGACATCCCACTTCCTCGTGTTAGCCCACTTTGGCTTTTGAGTGAACGCATTAATGTTTGCTCGATGCCAAGGTCGGAACCAAGACCAGGCCAGTATTGGCTACTACGTCAGATTATGTGGAACTCAGACTGGAACTTTTGATGCACTGCTGGGTTGTCATCTTTCAATACATATATCTTCTGGAGATATAGACGAGCCGACTTCAGATAATTTAGATAACTAGCGGCTGCGAATATTGGCAGGAAAGCGGAGACAGCACTAAGATGCATTTCCCAAGACCCTATTCGATCAGCAGCAACACGTGTCGTAGTAATTTCTAGCATGTGCTGGTACTTTATCCAAAGTTTGCTGGTTTTAGAGGCCCTTGCAAGTTCATCCATTTTCAGAGTAAAACTGTTGTAAATCCTACCAATACAGTCTGATTCTAAGAATGACTTCAAGTCACAGTCACCAGTCTCTATCAGCATGTACAGCCGCTCAAGCGCCTCTACTTAGTCCTCAAAATCAGGTTCATCCTTTAACATGTTGCTAATAATCTAACGGTAAGACACTGATCCACCAGCAGGTGGCCACGACACGCTCATTACACTGCCTTTCTGCTCTTCATGTGTACGACGGTATTTTACGATATACTGTCTTCATGATCTTATTGAGTCTACTGCCATCCATCAACGTTCCAATAGCTCCCAACACATTCATGAAGGTATGGAATGTGCCAAGAAATAGTATCACATTCCTAATTGGGTACCATTTGGAACACAGCGTTCACAATTTCAGAAGCCTTCCAAAATAGCTGTTGATCAACGGCATGTTGTGTTTCGACGTAAGACCGCATATGTATCTATGGTGGACAGGATACAGGTTTTATCTCTTGGATTCATGTCTATCCTGGAGAAAAAACGGTACCGATGATTATACCGGATCTTCACACTCCTTATACATCAGATACATCATGCCTTGTCAGCTGAGAGTAGTCTGGTTGAAGCGAAAGGACATTTCCCAGAAAATGTCCACTTTGCGATTACGGACATCAGAAGTGAGAAGGGACTGAAATTCAACGTCACGGTTGACATGCCTTGAAAAGCAGTAATCTGTGATATCAATCTTTGTCATTTCAACAAGTTTCAAGTCCGCCGTTTTTTTTGTCTTGTTATGCCATGACTGTTTTTCTTCCCTGGTGTGATAGCCCCAATCATGCCCATCGCATTGAAGGTACCTTTTCCATCCAACGTTATAATGTTGTGATCCTCGTTGTTTGCGGCTAATAACAGGGACTAATCAAAAATGTCCATGTCACCGCCTAACACATCTGGAGCAAGGCAAAATGCCGCGTTCACTTCAAACCTTTGTACCTCTGCGAATGATGAAGCAAATCTCATGGGTGAAAGACCATCGATCAAGAATAGTGACTTGTACAAGTGGTGCATTTGCACCGAGAGACCCAGCTGTAAGCGTGCAATTACAGCTCTTAGACGCACTGCTTGAACAATAGCATATCCTATGCCAGCATCCTTAGTGGATGTTTCTTTCCCATGCTGCAACAAAAACAGCAAACGTGCAGGAATGAAGTCTAATGCTGCCGCTGGTTTCAGTTTGGAGGTTGTTGGATACGTATCCTCCACTGGCGCAACTGTCGCCTTGATGTCACTTTTGATGAGTTTCGTTGCGGTTTGGAGAATTGCTTGTTTTTGTGCTTCTTCATGGTCTATCCGAGGTGAATTGTAGTATTCACGAATAATGTCACAGGTTTTTTCCCTAAATGTCAATGTTTTTGACACCACAACGGCCTTCGGTCACAAATATAGAGTTTCCATATCAACCTATCAGCTTTTCTTTGAGGTACAAAAAGATAAATAATTAAACTATAAAATAAAACGCAACAATGCACGTTACAATATCAATATATTACCTATTCGACTACACTAAAGCAAACCAGACATTCTATTTCGCGGGTGTGTAATCCAATCAGAATAGCGTAGAATGCTTTTGATCAATAAAATTGCTACGTATATAGCGCTCATCAATGCTGACCCAGCTATTAAAATGACTTGTAAATAAATTGTAAACCGAAAAAAATCTTCTTCAAAATTTCATACTTTTCCATATTCCGATTTTGTTCAACTTTTTAGACTAGACCCAGCCTAACATAAAACCACCAAAAAACAAATTTTGGCAACTTTTGTGGAAGGGGTACTCTGGATGATCATATAATGCATAAAATTGATTTGTTGCGGTGTCGGGGCTTGCGTATCTCAGCGACCCGGAGAGCTATGCCAGTGGGAGCATATGCTCCTGGTAGGGCCACCCAAGCTGGACAGGTCAACGAGTAGAGATCAGACTAAATTGGACCAACTCTCCTTGAGTTTGTGGGGGTTGGCATAGGACCAACAACCCATCTGAAAAAAATCACAGTTACATCGATAATAAAACAAACCCCAAATACCACGCATCTGGAAGAGAAAGGATTCCTACCTATCTGGGGACGTATTGTGCAGAAAGCCAGAAAACCGAGAACCCTTCTATCAACAAGAAAAATATTAGAAATTAGATAATGGAATCTTAACTTTAGCAAACATTCAAAATATGAAAATATATATATATGTCACGCCTTCGACAGCACTAACATCATAGTAATGAATGTAATCCAACCAAAAGATGTGTAAAAATATAAATATGGCATCAACATTAAAACAAGATCCCTTCAAGATCAAATCAAAACTGTGTAATCATGTGCATCTTGTTCTACACCCAAGCTCGGTGATTAAAAGTACCATCTAGTATATCCTAAATACAAAATCAAAATCCATAAAACAAATCGGTCAGAAATGAAAAATGAAAATTGTAAAAATGCAAAAACGATAACAAGAAATATGGTGCGGGACTTGGGACCCTCAGGGTTGAGTTTTAATAAGTTTATGTGTACACAACTATCACTCTTCCCATAATCTATTTATTATTTAAAATGTAAAAGATTTCCTAGGATTGCCGAAACTGAAAGAATGTTATCAATGCTCCAAAAGGGATGAAATGGCCTAAGTAAGTAAGTACCATTAGTTGCTAGATCACTGGTGTTAAAACAAATTCAGAAAATAAACCTGAATTTACTTTATAAGTTAATATCATAAAGTTAAATTTTGGATTGTTTTCTATATGGATATTATTTAAAATGGTCCACTGTATTGACAAAAATTTTCCTAACTGTTTTGTGTCAGTATAATTTTATGGAATTTTCTACTTTTACAGAAGAGAGTGTTATACATCTTCTTTACAATTTTAAAAAAAATTAACTGTTGGATTTTTTTACCACAAAATAATTTTTTTTTTTTTTACTCTGGACAAATGTTCAAAATCGTATTATGATGAATAATAAAGATTATCTAACATATACGCCAAATATTAACCATATGTCTATGTTATTTTGACTTCAGGATGATTTTTTTAAAGTAGTCAAAATTGTGAAATATTTGGACCAAAATGATCTACTTTGAGGAGCATATGACCTTGACATTTTAAAAATATGTTTTATCAAATCAATCAATCAATGTTCCACATTTCACAGAAATTGCTTTAGTAGTTTCAGAGATATGAAAAATTGACCTATAAAACCACAGAAAACCTTAACTTACTTAACATTCCCTTGTTTTAGAATATTCCTGTTGATAGGGAGGTGTACACCCCTCCTCCATACACACTCTGATAACGGAAGGTTAACTAAAGGTAGACTATTTAGAGAAGTATTGTAAAATGTAAATAGTAATATTCTTTTAAAAAGCAATTCTTTGAAAGATTTTATGAAAAACTATAAAAGATAAACGCAAGATCATAAATAGAGTTCAATCAACAAACCAAATGTTTTTTTTGTTTTTTTTTAATACCTATGTAGTAGTTTTCAAATGGTGGTTGATATTTAAGAAAACTTAAAACAATTTACTAAGCTATAGAAAGTTTTTTCTTCTTTAAAATTTTTTTATATGTAGAACTATAAAATAAATAAATTATAAAAATTTTACTTTCTTGGAATTTTTTAAATTTTGAAATAGTGGAATATCATATTTACAACAAAATTATTATACGTGACAATATAAATTAATATAGAAATTCGAATAGCACATTTAACTTTAAAAACCAAAAATTCTAGAAGTTTAGAAAAAGAAAACACTCAAAATAAATTTATTTTTAAAAGTGAGAAAACATATGAAAAATGACATTAAAATAAAATAAATAATAATATAAAATAAATTGCATCTTTAGCTAATTTTGTCTTGTATTATTAAATCATTTATACATTAAAGGTTTTAGAAAGATAATATTTAACCATTTTAAAACCATTAGAGTAAAGATACTTGCTACATGGTAAAACCTTTAATGAGTGATCCAATGGTTAGAGCATAAATAATTATCTTATAGTAACAGGATAGGTTTTTGAAACAAAATCAAAATTATATTGGTTTGTAATGGAAAATCTACAAACACTTGACTCACAATAGTATTATTTTTCATAGAACTGTACATATATTTTTTGTGAATCTGGTGAAACCTTTAAATTGTTTGAGTGTTGTTCCACTTCATATACTGATGGGATGTCTTCACCTACACTGGAATTAGATGTTAGTTCTAGTCTATTTGGTGATTTTTGAGATATTTTTTGTGAATCTGGTGAAACCATTAAATTTCTTGTGTGTTGTTCCACTTCGTGGACTGGTGGGATGTCTTCACCTATAGTGGAATTAGATTTTAGTTCTAGTCTATTTTGAGATTTTTCAGATATCCTTGTTGACTCTGCTGAAACCATTTCACTTACTTCTTCTATAGTCTGAAATACCAATTTGTTTGAATAAACTAATCGTTTCGGTTCTGGTGCAGGTATTTTCTTTACTTTTTCTTTGGTTAATAAAACTTCAAAAGCTGATTTTATACCAGTAAATACTTCACTAAAGCTTTCATCAATTAATCTTAAAACGTTTGTTGCCTCATTTTTTGGATCTAAAACAAAAATTAAATACAATTAGATGTCATATTTGATGAATACATGAATACAGATATTAGAATATTTATTCGTTTAATATTTCAACCTCTAAAATATTTATTAGCCAAATCGATCCTAAATGTATTTTACATACGATATGTGTTCACATTGAACTTTTTTTCAGCTTTTGTTTTACCAGCAACTGACAAATTTAGATGGTAATAATTATGCATTGTGAAACAAAATTTGCCTCAATTTTAAATTCTAAAATCCTTTTTAAGAAACTAGATAAATAATTTTTATTTTTTTCTTTGTAAATAAGTTTTTAAATAGTAATATCATTTAGCTCCTTCATTTAACTTATGACTTTATGTTAGGTTTCCTCTAGAATTTGACCTATATAGCAGGGCCAACTATTAGTGATTTTTTAAATTTTGGTTTATAATTTAAAGCTTTGGTAGATAGGTATAGAGAATTAAAGGACCGGGCAGCCAACCGAGAAGGATGGAGAAAGTGGATGTCAGAGAATTGAACCTGCCTAATAACTTATTCGGCAGAACACTATATAGAATAGAATAGATAACTAAATTCAGGATATATACTCCCGCAAAATATCTATGCCTTCAAAATTTCGGTATGTTGATGCTCTAAAAATCAGTCCTAATTTATACATTTTAAAATAGTATGGTTAACGTTGATATTCTTCAAACAAAAACGTATTTTTTAGTTGCCTATCTTTGCTGAGAAAGTAAATATTATTGATTTCAATAGTCTATGTACAAAAAATCAATAATATTAAAATTTAGCAACAAAAATAAGTAATTACATTTTTTTAATTTTAAAAATGTTAACGTTAATCTTATAATTCTAAAATATGTCATTTATATCTATCATAAATTTTGAATTAAAAACCTAAAAGTGAAAAATCAATAATTCTTGGTCCTACTATATATATAGATAGGTCAAAATTCTAAGTTAATTTGAAAAAGCCAAATAATATTTGAAGGATTGAATATCAAAAGTTCATATTATTTTTTAATTTTAATTTATTCAGAATTGTTTTCGGCCCCTTGAGCTGGTATCACGAGATCTATAACCTTGAAATTTGCAAATATGATTTTATTATAAGTTTAAGTTAATGTTCCAAATTTCAAAGCAATTGGTTCAGTAGTTTCAGATAAATGAAAAATTGGTCTTCATAAACCAGCCTAAAGATAGTGGTATACAACAGTTCCTTGTTTTAATATGTTTTTGATGCTGAAAATTTATTAAAATAAACACATTAACACATTTTTTTAAAATTTGAATATCCATATTCTATTAGTTTATTAAGAAATTTTCCTGTTTTAAACTCATAATAAAATAACACAAGCTTGACATTTTTCGTTAACGATGCAGATAAAACAAAAACAAAAAGTTTATGTGAACTCACCTTTTTGTTTATCTCCATACGCTGTTTATCAATTTCACTTTTTATATAATTTATTTTAGAATATTGTTTTCTCTCTAACAAGGAGTTCTAAGTATCTGGAAACCATGTAGATCCAAAAAAGGTTAGGCTGTATTGTAAAAAATGGCCGCCAGTATAATATTAAAATTTTCTAACTTATCAGAACACAACTGTAATTAATATCAACATTTTATAAGTTATCAGAATACAACTGTATTAACAATAAAGCAATAAATTTCAGTTTAGAAGGAGCGCGATATACAAATTAAACATAACAACCATTATGTTGGAGCACTTGCTCCATGTGGGTCACCATATCAACCAATGCCTTGTTCATACGATGGGGAGTGAAATGAGGCAGTTGATCAGTAAGAAAATTTGTAATATCATCCACTGATTGGAAATCTGGTCTCAATGATTCCAGTCGGGGAAAAATGTATCTGTCACAAATATTTATATCTAGCGAGTAAGGAGGTTGACGAAACAACCTGACGTTGTTTTGTTCAAAGAATTCCACTTGACCCGTGACACATGAAGGCGAGCATTATCCTGCATTATACGCATATTTTCCGAAAGTATAATATTTTTTCATTTCGGAGATATACCAGCAAGTCAATTAAGAACTATATACCTCTCGGAAACGTAGCAATTTTAGAAAAATGATGCTATATATTGCCAGCCATTTTTTACGGTAAAGCTTATATATATATTGTCATTAACAATTAACTGTTCTATTTTCTTATTTATTTTAAAATGTGATCTATATTGTAAATAAACTAAAAGCATTTATTTCAAAGTAAGGTTTACAACAATGTATTTTTTATATTTAATTATTTATCCATTATATTTTGCAAAATATGTTGTTTTGTCTACAATAACAATTTCGATGCTTCTGCTCCTCGTGAGGAGATCCTTTTGCATTCGATTCGTAATGGGCAATATTATTTTGTAATATTTAGAGTCTAGGAATAGATTTATAAATAAACCAACATTAGTATTATTTTATTTACCGAGTTACAATTTCAAAAAATGTCGTTTACAATCCAAACTAATTTTCTCAAAATTTTACCCTTTTATCGATGCAATTGTTGAAATTTACAGCTCAATTACATGTGTTTTTTTACAGAGTTATAAAAATTTTAAAACACTTTTTTAATTATTTACATGAACAACCAAATTAATAGTTTTTTTGCTCAGGAAATCTGTCATATTTCTTTTCATTTTAATAATATCATGAAAATTTCAAATATACATAAAACGAATTTTATATTTCTGAAATATTATTGGAATTGAAATATTGGTGTATGCATTGCCTAACTTTTTAACAAACGAATTTTTTTGCAAGATTCTATACATATAATTTCCCATAAGATATTTGTTCTGCTTTTAGCAATGACATTTTCATATTGTTGCGTATTGCCTACAGCCACGCCAAAATGAAACGTTGCAATATTAATGCCTCATTCGACGATGTTTTGATTTACAACAAAATGCCACACATTCTGTATTTCTTTATTTTATTAAATAGCTCAATACAATAAGTATTTTGTGCTTCCGATGTACGATTATTATTTAGAAGTCGGTATTGTATAATTCCCGATGTTACAATTTTGATACAGAAGGTTATCAGGTATAGTTCTTTCTATTTTAATAAAACTGTCAAAATTTTAGGTTTAGGATTTGAACATTTGACCCATATAGTTAAGTAAAAAGTTTGTACTAAACAAATTCTTAACATCTTGTTTTGGACCAAATGTATTCCAAAATTTTGGAATGCTCACGGACCTAAAGAGGCAATTATCCATAGTTAATTTACCAAAGACAGATATTTCTATCCAATACAAATATAAGTTTTACGACTTAAAAGTTTTGTATCCTACATAGAGTTAGTTATTAGCCGTCTTTTAAAATTATGAAGGGTCAACAACAATTTCAGAGCATCTTAAAAAATATAGAGCTTTATAGAATATTAAACAATTGATTCCTTTTACTCCACCTATCTTTGTTATATCTACACCTACAGAAAAACGATCAGTATAAATAAAACAACTTTGTAGCTGGGCAAACCTTGTCGTAAGACAGTGAACAAAGAGGTTGTGTTTGCCAGTGTTCATGGCCATAGGGCTCAACAAAAAACTGGCCTCAAACAATATTTAATCGATATACGAAAATCAGGTTTTATTAGTTATGTCCCAATTGATTTATAGGTACAAAAATCTATCGCATCTATATTAAATAAAATTTACATATATCAACTAACCTTTTTCATTTTCCTCGTTTTCATTTGAAGCCATTTCTTAACACACTTCATGAAGTATGATTGTCTTCTATGCACATCACCGTATTAGCTTAAAACATCGATATTAAATATATAGATATTCACTAGCAGACCATCAGTTGTGGGAGGTAAACCGTAGACTACCAGAATATCTTTAAAAATATGTGTAACTGTAAGTGTTTATCTAAAGAATGTTCGGTTATTGCCTCAAAAACCAAGAAAAACGGAGAATTCAGGCTTCTTATGTATAGAAATTTTACGAAATAACAAAAATCAAGGTTAAATAATTAAATTTCATGGTTTTGGAAAGTATTCATAAATATTTAGTATTACCATAGATATTAATTTAAGATAATATTTATGGTATTTATCTTACCATTTTGTTTTACAATATAATAGAAATAAAATTAGACAAAAGATCAAAAATATAAAGTAATTATCAAGTAGAAGGTGTTCCAACAACTTTAAAGTAATCAATTAATTTTAATTCACCAGCAAAGCCACTACGAGACCGGGTTTCGACCTTTTTGGGTCTCATCAGTCGTAGGCAGGCTC
>JAUYWI010119794.1:0-10395 GCA_034780595.1 Parotoplana pacifica
CATTGAATTCACCGATCGACAGTCTGTTGTAAATTTCTTGGATCAATTCAGTCGGTTCAAATTGAACAGAGAGTTCACTCGGCTTCGTGAGGATCTTAAGAAGATTATTGACAAGAATGGGGAATACTTTGTTTGAACCTCTACACTATTGCATATATCTTTGTAAATATAGGAGGATTGCTTATGAATCTGTTGGATAATTGAATATATACCTACTATTTTAATAAAACGACATTTTTTTGAAACCCCCTATAGTTTCAAAAATGTTTGTTGTTATATTAAACCTACGGTGTAATAAAATCAGAACGGGTGACAGAAGTTTCCTATCTAGGTCAAATTGTCACTGCCGATGGTCGTTTAGATAAGGAGACTGGTGTAAGGATAAATAAATCTCGAATGCTCTAAGACCCTTGTTATCTACAGACAAGATTTCACTAGGTACCAGAGAGCCTCATAAAGAGGACGATACTACAGATATATGTGCCCAACAGTTGAGGACGAATCTCGACGAAGCGCCTTCCTCAACCCGTACAGATTAAAATGTGTAGGCAAAACCAAATTGGATAGCTTAGTGACAGAAGAGTTTCAACAGCCAGTGGGGTGTTTCCACAAATCAGATCGTTTATAGCCCAGAAGTAGGCTGGGCTTTCTGAAATCTATCGTAAGCGACACTTGTTCAAGTATAGTTGGCCGCATGCTCTTTGCCTCGTACCCATCTAACAGGGGAAAGGACATTGGTGCTAGTGCTGCGAAGCAACAGTGGATAGCTAGACCTGGAAGGGGATTTCCAATTCCTTTGGGTGGCACACCGTTGCCAACATTTACGAAGGAGGACACTAAGAAAACTCAGAAACAGATTAAATGCATGTGCGATAGCCTCACGCTTTCCTATCGACAGTGAAAAGGTTGTGGTTTGCGAAATCCCAGCTTGAACTAGAGAATTCGCCGAGATGAAGACTACGAAGCACATCAGAAATGACCTTTGTAGCACAGGCAGTAGTTACCAAACCAATGCAGGGCTACCATGTCCCGCCCCGGGGCCCCGCCTCTCAGGTCAGAATTGGCACTTACTTCCCTCGTACAGCTCGGTTGGAATGTGAACCGAGGACTCGTTCTGGACAACCTTGTCAACAAACAGCGGGTGCTTCGTCATCCTCGGGTCTTCGGCATCGATATTCTTGGCGTCAATGTACCTCACTGTTCCAAGCTGACAGAAAACAGGCAACAGACGATAAGATTAATTTAGTTAATGATATGTACATCTAGCAAATATCTTGTACATCAGAAATGCATAAACAGAACTATTTCGCAATTTAAGTTAAAACTCCCTAAAATCAAAGATCAATTTCGAATATGTTGGCCATTAATAAATGAAATACACGATAACTAATGATTTTAAACCGCTTTTATCAATCTACGATACCTACTAACCTACAGAAAAAGTTAATTTCAATAAAATAGACATTTTACTTATAAAATAGATATAAAAACTATAACAATTTGTGTTAACAGTAATAACAAAAAAACAGGAATAATTTGATTAAAAATAGACTACTTATTGATATTACTCGCTAATAATAGCCTTGTTGGGCCTCATCAGTGAGTCATAATCACAGCCTGAGTAATATAAAATTTTCGTATAAGATAAGTCATATCAAAGCATACAAGTGAAGAAATGGCTACAGTAGCATAAGAAGAGAAAAAGTAGAAGATATTCAGAAGAAAAAATATGTGGAAAGCCCGTTTTTTTTATTAAAGGCACTTACGCTGTCAAAGCAGGTCCTGGCAAATTAATGTGTTTATAAGAAACATGATGAAATAGTTATCTTTTGTTTAAACATTTATACATCGAATAAAAACTCTATCAATATTTATCAGGAAAAAAATCCCAACATCTCGCTACTCTGCATAAAACCATCACTGTCTATGTATTTATCATAAAAATAGCAGTAGGCATGTAATAAAAAATATCTCTGAATAGATGTGCTATGCATTTACTAATTGGCAGAGATGATGTAGGTGAGACCATTGATATGTATCAATGGGTGAGGCTAATTTCGGCACACTCAAACCCTCAAACCAGAATAAGAAGCAAAAATAGGTAACATCCAACATGTTTGAGAGGGGAAGGTCAATAACAATAAAACGTAGTAAGAATCTGGGTATCAACTAGGCTGTATTATTAATGCTATTATTAGACTGCGCCGAAGGAGTCATTATGGAGAATAAATTAAGATCACAGGTTATGAAAGATGTAAGAAAATATTGCCTCATCGCCATCTGCTTTTGCCGTACTATCCGTTGCATAATCTGTAGGTAAAGATCAGCTGACTATCATCATAGTACAACTTATTAATCAAGACAACAAATTATTGACATACACAGTGGTGTAGGAACGATATTTCATTTGCAGCGGGGGGGGGGGGCGCAAAATAATTTAAGATAAATATTTTATTTAACAGTATAAAAATTAGTTTGTATATAACATGTTTCATATGTAAACTATGATACAAGATAAATGAATGATAAAAAAGCATACCACTACACATTGTGCATGGTATACATAGATATTAGTATCAGCCTTGTGTCAGCCCACTACAGGGCGAAGGCCACAGCATGTCTTCTACAGTTCAGCCTCTCCTTGGTAGGTATTGGTTCTCCAGTTGGCTTTTCCGACAAACTTCTCCGCGTTTTCGCTTCACCTGAGCGCTGGTCGTCCTCTCGTTCTTTCCCTTCCCTCGGTGACCAAGTTTTTTTTTTAAATATCACATTTTTGTAATTGTTAATTTGTGAAGTATACTGAGCACTTTATGTAGTTCAAAAGTTTCCAAATATGCTAGAAGCCATTCCGAAGTTTTATTAATGAACACATGTTAGAAGAATTGAGTCGATGTGAATGGAGAGAAGAGCCGAATGGAAGAAGGCAGTCATATCTTTAATCAACGAATTGAAGAAAAACAATCGCTCGGAAGATGCCGCAGATATCGGTTTGCACTGGATTAAGTTGATCAATTTCTTTACATCTGAGAAGAGATGCTGAGTTAAAGGATCAGACTCAATGATAGCATAAAATATCTGTTAAATAAATAAGAACATAATAATGACACACTTAAAATGCATCAAATCATATATGGTAAATTAAATGGAGATAACAACTATTTATATGACCTCTTAGTGGTCTGCCTTAATCTGCTGAAGGAATTGTCTTTTGAGGTATTCTTCATCAAATATTGAAGGAGGCGCCTGTCTAATATGTTCGTCGAGATCATTACCACTCTTATAAAGAAGACTTTCCAGAATTGTTGCAAGGTCTTTCTGATTAAAATGTCGATCAATCCCTGCCATCATTAGGTCTAGGGCTTCAAAGATTGTAATACTATACTCTGTGTTCAATCATCTCCTGGTAAATATATATGTACATGCACGCACATAAGCTATAGCACACACTTGGATCCTAGCCAAATATATGATACATATTTAGCCTATTTTCTTTATTCTATATTATTACCTGTTTCTTTTTAGTATTATATCCGGATTTTTTGAATGTATTGTATTTACCGTCCGAATTAAAAGTGATCTTAATTTACATTACGGTCCGATATTTTTTTAATGTTGCTGTCGACTGTCTCCAACCCTTTTCATTCCCGTCATTTGTATCCATATAGTCTGTATCTTCATTGATATCTGTCATTGATAGTCTTGTAAATTCTTCTATTTAGAGTTCGCACAGGAATGATCATCTTTATATAGTCATCAAATTAAGTACATTAAGGACCAAATTGTTATGGAACATTACGTAATCATTTATCTTAAATGTAGCAGGTAATATTATAATATATTTACTATAGTACAAAGTATTAATACAATTCAACAATCAAGAAATCCATCTATCTCTCTAACGATAATATTGAATGGTTCATATATGTCTACAATAATAAACAGGAAATAATACTAATAAGATAGGATTAAATCACACAGCTAATGGCAAATCTTCGGGCGCTAGACGGCCTCAGCCTTGCCATTACTGTCGGATTTAATCCATACCTTATCCCTTTATTACTGACCCCATAATATTAAACCACCTTGCTGTTTGTATTTCCTTCTTATTCTAATTACCGGACTACATCGCATGGTTTGGTGCAGTTGGCTTAGTATATTGGTATTAAATAAATTATGTCATGCCAATTATTTTAATTTCGTAAATTTGATTTGTGTAATGAAATTAATATACAGACTATAGTTAGAATATAACGAATTCTGCTCCTCTGTTCCCGTGCCATTGACAATACAGCTCACTATGTGCATAGAAAGACATCTTTACTCAAGATAATATGGATATCCATAATATCTGTTCTGAAAAAAAGAGACGCAGACATTTGTTAGAACGGACAGCTGTTAGACCGGTCATCTGGAAGAATGGTCATTCTTTAGAAAACACACTATCAGTCATTTGATATCCAATCATCAGCTAGACAGCAATTGTATTTTTTAACAAATGACTGGTCTGACAAGTGAGCATTTTTGCAAATAAGGAGTGCCATCTTGTAATGTGTTCATCAAATGACTGGATCCCGAACAAAATTGTCTACTCCCCCAAAATCCATGTAGTGCCCATTGATCCATGATACTACTGTGTATATTTTTGCCTAACCAAAGAGAACTGTCTGAATCAATTGTGCCTTCCGCCATGGGGTAAAACGTTTTTACACAGGTTGTATTCTAATTTTACAAAGTGTTACTGTCTTCTCCATCGGGATTCCAAACTCAATGACAGTAAATCATGTTGATAGAATGAGTCATGAAATATACTAAAGCCAGAGATACAAATAATGACAAGATCAGTTCCAAGTTTACATTTGATCTAGAACAGTGGGTATCACGGAATCAAAATGCACTTTTAGGATAAAAAGAACTACAGCCATAGATATTTATAGTATGAATTGTTGACGTATATATCTCTATGACTATATGTCCGAACTAGACAAGAGATATAATCTATAAAGGGCATATCTATAATCTAATCAATCTGGCAAAGACAGTTTGCTACTAAATGGTAGACTTCCAGACTAAAAATAAATGAGAAGATATTTATCAAAAAGTACCTAACCACCAACAATAATAATAATAATATAAGATTTCCATAGATTATACATTAATGATAATTAGGTGATAGATAAGTATCTTTAGTGCATTTTTTAATTTTATAAAACGGTCGATGCATCTAATTGATTCTTGATTAGAAGAAAATTTGGTTGCAATCGTAGACATTAAATTTTATTGTTATCAGCTAGGTATAGTTGTAGCCAAATTATCCCATAAATTCTCAGGCCACTACTCGTTCTCATAAATAACCACAGATTGTAAAACTGCCATCTATATTTCTAGATTATGCATTACATATGCACATAGGTAGTAATATCTCAGGAAACTTCTGTATTGTCCGGCATCAATTATATCATCCAACATCTAGGTGCCGCTTGCTAATTAGACGCCTGAATTGGGTGTTAACCTTACCAAAGTAACTATTGAACACCTAGGTATTATTTTAAATATGGGAAAATGTGTAAAAAGGCGCCTAGTCAATTAAAATGAAAATAGGTAGCTAAGTATCCTGTATCAATCGAGGATTAGAGAGCGGTACCAATATTGTGAGTGTTACCCAACGATTTTAATAGAATGGTGTTGTTACAGAATAAAGGAAAAGTAGATAAATGTCTCTTACTTTTAAGCTTCCATTCCAAGTAGTCCGGTTTTCAGCTAGATCTTCAGCAAACTTTACAGCCTTCTAAAATATTAATCCAACACAAAAATTATAAATTCAAAAGCTAACTGCATAGGAATTCTATACGCTAGTTATCTTTGCACTCAAATCCTAAGAGTCCTTTGAAATACAAGGGTCCTGGTTGCTCTTGAGACTAGCTTTTAAAATATTTTTTCTGCTATGACTAATTCCACCACGTTGTAAACTAGAAGTAAACTTTAGGCTCGCTACGGATTATAATCTTTTCTCCCATCTCCATGACAATTGTTACAAACCTTCTTAAAAAATGTGCGTAATAACTGCTAGGGACGTTCTTGAATCTATGTGAAACAGTAATAGTTGCTAGAAACGCATATAAATCTATGAAAAACAGTCGCTAAGGACAACTTTAAATTTGTGAAAGGCAGTTGATAGCAAAGCCTCAAATCTATAAAAGACAGTCGCTACGAACATCTATAAATATATGAAAGGCAGTTGCTAGGGACGCAAATAATTGTAAAGAAGACAGTTACTAAGAATGCATATAAATCTATGCAAGACAGTTGAGAGACATCTTTAAATCTATGCAATACAGTTGCCATTTAAATCTATGAAATGCAAGAGAAGACAATTATTAGGGACGAACAAAAATCTATGCAAAAACAGTTGCTAGGGACGCGAATAATGCTAAACCAGACAATTGCTAAGGGTTCACATAAATCTATGCAATATAGTTGCTAGAGACGCACATAAATCTATGAAATATAGTTGCTAGAGACGCACATAAATCTATGCAATATAGTTGCTAGAGACGCACATAAATCTATGCAATATAGTTGCTAGAGACGCAATTAAATCTATGCAATATAGTTGCTAGAGATGCACATAAATCTATGAAAACAGTTGCTGGGGACGCAATTAAATCTATGAAAAACAGTTGCTAGGGACGCCCTTATACCTATCTATGCAAGACAGTTGCCAAGGATGAACATAAATTTATACGAGACAGTCGCTAGGGATGCACTTAAATCTATGAAAGACAGTTGCTGTTGACGGACGCCCTGATAAAATTCACTTCGAAGATTTCAGGCACATATGTACGTCTAAACAGTTACAAAATCGAACGAAACAACACATATTTTCTTCCTTGGATTCAGAGTAGACATCAAATAAACGTACGTCAAATAATAAACACAACTACACAGTGTGTCAAAAGCGATATGATTAGCACGAGTATAAGATTAATGATTTTGGCTGGCTGTCACCCGAAGCAAACCGTCTCATTATGGACTGATTTCCAGACTATTAGCCCAGCCAGCAGCAGGTTCAAAAAGGGGCAAGCACTCACTCAGAAAGATCGGCTCAGATCGAACTAATCGACCATACCACAACAGCTCCACTCAAGCCGAATTAATTTGAGGCAAACGGGCAAAGGCAAATTGTCAAAAAGGCGTTTAGCTAAGTTTGAAGAGGCAGAACAATCCGGCAGCTACCGCCTATGTTGTACCTAGAATATGACAGTGTCGTGGCGGCGGTACGGATGGATGTATGTCGGAGGTATATCGACTGCACAGAAGACAGCCGCCGAGGTACAAGCCAGCCTACCGTGGCCTAATCTGCGATACGAATAATGTTCAATACAATGCAACTAATTGGGGGGGGGGGGGGGAGAAGCGAAGCTAGCTGTCATGTAGGTGTTCTTTGGACAGGGCGCAAAGTTATTCAATGAAATCATTCCCCAGCAATGTAATAAACTAACTGTAAATTAAATTTATTTGTTTTTTATTGTATAATCAACTTTTAGAATTAATGTCTATACCTTTTTGTACACGTAATATGTATACAGTAACTCCGAATTTATGCGCTGTAGAATTTGTGACTCGATGTACAGCTTAAACGTACTCTATCATGTGTGACCATATCATTTTATGTTGTTTTTCAAATAAACGTCTGTCTGTCTATTAATTAGCCAATTTCGGGTAGCCACAATGTCGAATTAATGCCAATCTTCATAAGTACATACTCTATCAATTATTGCAAATTAGCTGCCCTACCTTATAACATTCGTAGTTCTACAAAAAAACGATGAGGCATCCAGTTTCCAAAACAATATTCTATGTTGGCTTTCTGATTTTACATAAATATCAAATTTGAGCGGATAGGATATTGTGTTTGGATTTTAGAAGCATTTTAATGATATGGGTCAAAAATATCGTTTTTAACCTAAAATACCGATAACAATGTGTAACAAACAAAGTTATTTTATTTGTTTATTTTGTATGTATTACGTCATAACTTATATTATGGCGGTATATGCTGTTCGCGGATGATGCGGTTATAGGATTGGAGTCAGGGGCAGAGGTAGAACACAGACCTGGAAATGAAGGTGGAGAGCAGCAAATATGGAGAACGGAGAAATACGAGTTAGTTAGCAGGCAGAAAACGGAGTATTTGAGATGGAGAGCAGGCCCTAAGTCAGTAAAGGAAGAAGAGGAATAAAGACAGAGAGAAAAGCTCAATCAGGTAGAGAAGTTCAGGTTCAACAGTTCAGGCGGATAGCGGATCTGAGAAAGAGTTGATGAAACGGATACAAGCTGGATGGGGTGCATGGAAAAGGACAACTGGTGTTATAATGTGACAGAAAAGTAGTAGACAAGGTAAATGGTAAACTGTACAAAACAAGGGTGAGACTAGAAATGTTGTATGGGATGGAGACTGTGACCACTACAAATGGGCAGGAAGAAAAGATGAAAATGCTAAGGTGGTCTTTAGGACTGACAAGACTTGACAAAGTGAGAAATGAAAAGGTAAAGGAGAGGATGACTATGGGTGAATTGAAAGGAAACTGAGGGAGGTGAGACTCCGGTGATAAGGACATGTGGTGAGGAGAGAGGTGGATTATGTGGGTAGAAGAGTCAGAGAGATGGAGGTGGGAAAGAGGAGGCGTGGAAGACCCAAAAAGAAATGGGAAGACTGCATCCGTGAAGATATGGAGCAGGTGGGAGTCCGCGAGGATGATACAATGGACTGACAAGAAGTGGAGGAATTGATCTACAATGGCGACCCCACCTAAATGTAGCAAAAGTCAGAAGAACTAATTGGCAGAATTAATTGGAAGAATTAATTGGCAGGTAAATGATAGTGAGAAATCTAAAGGCAGAAAACTGAGTTTTATTGAAAGTAGCAGGTATCAATTTTCCTTTTTTTTAGTTTTTAGATTGACTTCAACTTTGGTATGTAGGTCAATTGGGGACTCAGCAATACAAACCATTTAACAATTATAGGATATCAATTTTTGGGGGCCAATGAGATCGATGTTTTGAACCAAAATTACTAAAATGGCTCTAGAAACTAAAAAAACATAATTATTGGGATTTTGATTTAGAAATAAGATTTCTAATTTTTGTGGTTGCAGTTAGCAAAAATGTTTTTTTAAAAGATTTTTTTAAATAAGTAAATGGCTTTTGATTTTGTTTCTAGGCCATTTTTAGTTGTTTTAGGTTGATTTTATTCACTTACCTTACATTAAAAAATAAACGAATTGGCCAGATCCGATCCAAAAGTCAATAGACCATAATTTCTGACTTGGAATAAAGCTACAGTTTTTTACTTGGTACACCAATAGCTAATCAGATAAAGAAGATATAGCCAAACATGATGGAATTTCAAAGAGGTCCTGGCCATTTAATGAGTTTAAGAGTAATAATAAAAAAACAGGTAGACTTTGATAAAAATTACACTACTTATTCATGCTACTCGCAAGTGATAGCCCAGGACAGCCTTTTCGGCCTTGTTGGGCCTCATCAGCCAAGAATAATCACAGCCTGAGCAATATAAAATATTCGTATATTTCATATCAAAGCATAAAAGTCAAGAACATTTGCAACTTTAGTAGACATTTCTAAAATGAAAATATAATATACGTGTGCAATCTAATATACCATATTTTTGCATTTTTAAAAAATATCTACCTTAAACTTATTTTTTAAACACCATTTTTATTATTTTTTAAAGTTTTGTAACCTAACAAAATAGAAACAAACAAAAATAATCACTTATAGTATATTCATCGTATCGTCAAACGGACAATGTTTAATTTTTGGATTTAGTGACGTAAGTCGTAATCGTAATTGACTTTTCCTAAATAAATCAGTCGATGAATCTTTCTAACAGGATGGCCACTACTCCCACATTATCTACGAATCCACCATGTACTTACAAGTTTAAAAATATAGAAAAGCGGACCATTTTAAAGCAATGTAAAAATTTTAAGTATGCGTCCTGGGCAATTATTAGTGAGTAATATAAATAAGTAGTATATTTGTTTATCAAAGTGTACCATTTATTATTGCTCTTATCACTGTATTTGGCCAAGACCTGCTTTGACATCGTAAGTGTCCTAAATATTTTTTCCTGTTTATTTTCTATTTTCTCTCTTCTTATGCTACTATACCGATTTTTCCTCTCTTTTATGCTTTGATATGAAATATACGAAAATTTTATATTGCTCAGGCTGTGATTATTCCTGGCTGATGAGGCCCAACAAGGCCAAAACAGCTGCCCTGGGCTATCATTTGCGAGTAATATAGATAAGTAGTATATTTTATCAAAGTATACCTGTTTCTTTAATATTACTCTTAAACACAAAGCAGGTC
>JAUYWI010119805.1:0-10394 GCA_034780595.1 Parotoplana pacifica
TACGACTGATAAGACCCAAAAAGGTCGAAACCGGTCTCGTAGTGGCTTTGCTGGTGAATAAAAATTAATTTATTTAATTCTTTATAGTTGTGGGAACACTTTCTATTTGATAATTGTAGCTTCATTAGAAAACTTTATATTCAAATGCTCGTATCCACAATGTTTTCAATAAAATTAATATAGTTAGTAACATCATTTGCTCACATTCATACAAAATTCCACGCTTAGTGTTGGAATACGATGAATAAACTGTTGCCTTCATCCGTTTGAAATAAACACGTTCTCAATTAGATTCATGTCTAGCAAATTTGATGACAGGTACTTTGAGTACGCAGGCAATTTGAAGTCAACGGGATCCAATCATTTTATTAGATTGGTCGTTTTTTGAGACACATTAAAAAATAGGACGCTTATTTTCAAAAATTGGTCATTTGTTAGAAAATCCAATTCGTTCATTCGTTAGATAATCGTAATCTGATCATTTGTTAAACTGGTCATCTGTTAGACCAGTCATCTAATAGAAAATACAATATCGGTCTAACGAATGACTGCAATAAAATTATCTAACAGATGGCTGGTCTAACAAATGACGGAAGTTGTATTTTCTAATGAATGACTGGTCTAACAGATGATCGGTTTAACAACTGACAGGTCCTACAGGTAACTATGTCTCTTTTACTCTAAATTCTGGTGTTAGCAGTCGCGGGGCTATCTTGGAAGATGTTATTGTCTCGGTTATGGCCAGAGACATAAATAGAACAATAGAGACAAAAAGCTAAACGAGGGAAATCCAGCATACACTTTAGAAAACAGGCTATAAATAAAATACAATGGCTTAACATTGTAAAAGCAGTAAAAAGCTAGTTGTTTTCAAAAAGAAATTAAGGCATTTGTATGTTGTTTATAACAATTTAAAATTTTGAATGGATTGAAAATTGGTCAACCTCAATTTAAACAACAGTATGTAGATTAAATATCACTGTTTTCTTGGTAATTATATCTCTGATATTTTAACACGAAAAAATAGAGCTTAAATTGGCTAAATAGCATCGTGTCTGTAGAGGAATTTCGTTTGTAGTACATTTACATTTCTATGAGTACGGTCTCCCTCCAGTCGTCTTCTCTCTCATCACCTCAGGAAACATGATATCTTCTTTTTCTCTCATCGACCTCCAGAGCATGCAGTACCCTCATATGTGGTTCTTGACCTCAATCTCTCCACAGTCGTCGCATTTGTTGTCGTTAATATTTAGTCTTAAGCAGTGACCAGATCTGAGTTAGGACACGAGGACACTAGTTTTTCTGTTAGATTCTGTCTTCTTTTAACTTTTTATGGGGCTCTCTCATCCAGGTTAGGCTTTCAGCTGACTTCTTTTCTGATTCTTTTTATCGCCTCATAGCATATGGAGATGGAATCTTGGTGGATTTTTCGTGCTTGTTGGATTCTGTCACCTTCTTCGATACCAGGTGTGCACTGGATCCACACTTCACTATCTTCAATACTCCAGATTTCTCCTTCAAATCTTCCATATCTTTCACCGTGAAGTCTTTATCTGACTTCAGCTTCCTGACAATCGCTTCGTGGAGATCGGCGTGCCCAGGATACAGGTTCTCATAATCGTAGAAGGGGGCAATGGAAAATGGTATGGGAGGTAGTTTCTGGCGTACTGCAGTTTGTACAATTTTGGGCTTTGTGTTTTCTTGATGCTAGCAAGATAAGCTCTGGAGGAGATTAGGTTGTTGACGCGGGCTTGGCAAACAGAAAACGCCTCTTCTGCTAAAACTATCCAAGCAGGCTATAGGAATAGGGGTTGTGAATGTTCTGGACTTTATGACAGTTGCTGATTTTGCCTTGGTCCTTGTAAACATTACTTGGTAGTAGAGAGTTATGCATCAAGGCCAATTTGGGCATTGTTGCCAGCCGGGATTTCCCAAGTATATTTGTAGCCATCTCTATACATCATGTAACCTCCACCCTCTTACCAGTACTGTTGACAACAAAGCCGTCAGTCCAAATTTGGATGTCAGACACTGTGAGATTTTGGTTGGTGGCTTGGGCTTTGTTTTTTGGACAACGATTGGTTCTTTTTTTGTTGATCTTAGGATTTGTACTGCTGTTGAAAGATATGTATTCATCCAGGGAGGTGCTGCTAATGAGCTGTTGTTTTCTTCAGGATGACTGAATCTCGAAGTCAACCATAAGGTGTGTCAAGTTCCACCTTTCTGCAAACTCCTCCATTCATAGGAAACGTAGCAGCAGTTTGGTGGAAGAGAGGCAAAATTGGGAGCTGCCGGTAAGCGAGTAGTTAGCTCCCTGGTCTTTAGATGGGGAGGTACTCAATTCGAGGCTCAGTGGTGGCCACTTTCAACTTATTCGAATGGCCAGTTATCATTTGGGCCAGAGTGATATGTCCAAAGAGACTCAACAACATGTCTGTTTCATTACATGGTATCTTCCTTTGTTGAGAGAGGATTTTTCCATTTAATTTTCAAGAATTTTTTATGCTTTGATGTTTGAACTCCTTCGTTCGCAAAGATATCGTTCTCTTCTTTCCGTCTATGCGTGCCAACTGGATGCCCACTGGAGATAGACCTGTGTTTTTTAAGGAATAAAGATAATCCCATATAACATGTGGCTTCGTTATCTTTTATCTTGACAAATGTGACTTTTATTGATGGTCTGTAAACCATCTTTCTTATCTCACTAGAGTTGTGCTTCTTAAGTCTTTGAGTGCGTCGTCTAATGCATTGAGCTTGTATTTGTTCTTCGAGCTACTGCTGGCGTGGGTCGACCACGTGTATAAAATTAAGTTATATTTTGTTATTTACCATAAACGGCATATAATCCTATATGTTGTCCTTACCTTAAAACCTGTTATCAGAAAACCAACCTCTTCTCGGTAAATATATTTTGCCCTTTCGACAGCTACTTTAGCTGGAGTGGCATCAGGGATGAAACTAAGCTGTCCCATCTTGATATCAATAACACTCGGATGGGTTAATGAGGCCAAGATATCGTTCATACGCAAGTAGTAAGCTAGAAAGACCAGATACAGAAATATAAAAAAAGAATCTTTTTATTTCAATGTTACCCTTAGTAAAATTGCCATACGTGAATAAAAAACAAGTGCTCTACATATGATTTCAGGCCGGTTCACTTGTGTCCAACTTGACAATTATTAGCAAAGAATATTTACTTTGAGTATCAGGATCTAGGAACAGCCCCTTGTAGGTTGGAATAAAAGCTCGAAGTTTCAATAATACAGGATCTGTACAATTGGGATCAAAGATTTGACGATAAAATTCTAACTCGCGTAAACCTTTAGGTGGTAACTGTACAGGTTTGTAGATGGTATTATCTGCCCCACTCAAAACTGAAAAACACAAGTAATAAAATAAAGATCAATGTATACAACTTAATAAAACTACAAGAAGTAATTGTTAGTCTATTTTAATACTTACCATCTTATTAATAGCCTAAATAATTTACTGGAGAGTTAGGTACAATATATAGAATTTAGTAAAACAATAAATCTAGTACAACATAATAACAAGCATTTTTAAGGTCTTGCTTCAACCCAACTTTTTAACTTTCAAACTAAATTTAGGCTGTCAAAATGCACCATCAGATAAAAATGAAAGTGTAATCACAACCTACAAACATCAGTAATCAACCGTTAATAGTAAAATACTTCATTTTCAGTATACACATTATTCTAACAAGAATTATCGCAAAAACATTAAAATATTCTTAAGCCAAATCAGCACGAAACTAACAATCGTTTGACAGAAGAGTCAGTTAACAAAGGACACACTAAGAATGGGATTAAAAATAGTCTAGAAACATGTAACTGAATTTTATAAACGACCCAAATGTACATATATCAACAAGATCAGTACGACATCATTTTAGTTTCAGTAATTTGTTGTAAAAATAGACAGCAAAATGCTGCAATAAAGCAAAACTGAGTTAACCCGATGGAAGAACCTATTATCACACACAAATTTATTATTATTAGAGCCAATAAAGAATACCAAAAAAAAATCACACATTCTGTACAGCAATAAAATAAAGATTTACATGAATGCATAATTTTGATTAGAACACCCCATAGAAATGTAAATGGTCTATTTTCTATATCTCTATAGAACATCCAAACGGCAAACAGTTATGTTAACAATTGAGAGAAAATATGCGCATTTCGGAGGCAATTACAACACAATCTAATTTCACGAATTATAGTAATCTTTTCCAATTGAGATACACAATTTTAGAGATGAAGAGAAACCTCAGACAAATGGATTTAATTTATGTTTCGTTTACAACACAGCATTAACCACCAACAAAGTAACAATAACCAAACAAAAATGAATGCTTAAAAACCACTGCTATACTATAAAAACAAAAATCTAATATTAGGATAAAAGTACTTTAAATATAAGATGCATAGCTATTTCTGTTTAATTTAACCCTGGGTAGACTTCGAGTTTTTGTATAGATGGTAGACTTCGGGCCACCTCCTCCCCTAAACTGACATACTTCTCATGGACTGATTTGGCTGAAATTTAGTAGAAACATGCCCATGTGACAAATGAGGAAGATTTCCATGTTAAAAATCAATACTGAGCCCTAGCTAGTAGCCCACTGATGTCATCAAATCAGAAAAGTTGAGGGTTTTCTGGTCTACATACTTCCTAAGGTCCAATTAAGCTGACATTTAGCTTGAGTAAAATAAGTAGGCTTTGAATTGATGCTTTTCAAACTAATATTGATTTTTTGCCTAACATCTATTGATCTTTTAAAAATCAAAATTACAAAATTCAAATATAACCATACATTTGTTTCAAATAAAGTACAGGATGGGCCAAAAGTACCCTTTACTTTTTGAAATAAAGAAAATAGTAGCAAGACTAAGGCTCGCTTTCATTTAAAGGAGATTGTATCGATTAATTGCTTCAGTGTTGCGCAATAGCTTATCAGTAATGGAGAATAATAAAGCCGCAAGTAATATCAGTTAAATGTGGAACTGTTGATGCTTTAAAACATATCATAACTGATGTGTTCCGAAATTTTGAACGCGAGATTCTTAGAAAAATTCACGATCGTACTTTTCGTCGATTATAGCTGTGTATAGATCACCACAGTCAGCAGGTTGATCCTTTTGATAATTGAATGGAAATGTTTTGAAAATACATATACTATATTTTGGAAATATATGTTACTATTTTTTTCATTTCAAAAAGTACAGGGGACTTTTGGCCCATTCTGTATTAGAAAATAGGTTCATCACTTATTTGGTTGCTGGTATACAACAGCCACCATACCAGGGCCACTCAATATTGTTTTCTCAAAAATAATGATTATGCTTATTTTATGACTCTAAAGGGTTTAAAATCGTTTATAATTAGTTTCTAGCTCATTTTAATAATTTTGGAATGATTTTATTTTCTAAAATAGAACTTGAGAAAAATTGAATTTCAACACTTCGGCTGGGTTGTCTCGAAATCAGTGAACCTCAATTCTTAACTTTAGATAAAAATTCTGTTATTTTTTAGTCACATAAAGATTAGGTATGCCAAATATGAAGGAATTCCAGTAGATTGTTTAATATATTATTAAAAAATTAAATCTAATACACTTCCAATCTATATATGTAAAATTTTCATATATGAGTGATTTTTTGCACAACAATTTTCATAACTTGGATAAAATATTCCATAATGGTTAGGCATCTGCCAGGCAACAATTCACTAGTTTAAAAAATATTTACTACGTTCTTTTAAATCACAAAAATAAGGTTGTCAAAAAATGGCTCTCAAGTTGAACCCTGGTCACAAAAATCAATATTTTAAAAAGCCGATGATATTAAATAATGACATGTTTACACTATATCCACCAAATATTAATTAATTTAGCCATTTTTTGATTGTAGGATTCTTTTTTAAAAGTGTATTTTCCCATTTTGGCTAAACTTCATTTTTTCAGGACGTACCGTGACCATAGGGGCAGAACAAAACGTTTACATTAAAAACTCCGTTATTAAGATAAAATCGGTTAGTTTTTATCAATCTGAGAATATGTGCCGGGGGTTAGCACTACCCCCAAGCCTACTAAGGTTAACCCAATACGAGTATATACATATATTGTTGTTAATCTTCACAGAAATATTGATTTAAAAGCTATTCCTAAGACTGAAAGACTGACAAGAAGGTTTTAGGTTACAGTGGTTATACTCAAAGTTTTACATCAAATGACAGAATTTGTTTTATAGATAAAACTTGATAGAGTGGTAAATAGAAAATAAAATGCACTACAATAAATTTGACACTTATAAAAGGCATAACTTAAAGAATATATTCAGCCACGTAATATACTATAAGAAACTAGTTCATACATTTTGTCAACATTGTCGACACTGACACAAAAAGTAAACAAAGTTATCATCAAAGTAATTTATCTAAAAATAAATACGCAAGAAAGCTTTTCATTGTATGTAGAACAAAACAAACATACGTTATTAAATATTTCAAAGAGATTATTATTTGTATAATGTATAACAGTGCAAGAATTGTCTAACAGTTTAAATAGCAAACATTCGTAGATACAATATTAATGTTGTTTAATTTTTGTAAGAATGCACCCCTAATGTAAAGTTTGAATATGTTTAGTGTAGTGTATGATGTGTGTATATAACCATTTTAATTGTTATTCTTATTGTACTGTCTGTCAGAACCAATTCTACATGATTTACAGATAAATAATGCAAATAATCCTAAATTAGTTTCTAAACAACACAAAAATATTATTGTAAGTATAAATTTAGCTTAGTTGTTCAAATTTTATCTACTTCAGCTATTTGTTTGGAAATGTCTGATTTACTGTCGTTGTAAAAATACGAAAATAGTAGTAAAATAAACATAATAAAAGTTTTTTTATAACTGGAAATAGTAAATACATAAATACAAATATACGTTAACCCTTCGTCCATTGATTTCGGGAATAGACCAGGCTAATGTAAAATTAATTTAATTTAATTTTCATGAGAAAAATCATTCCCAAACAACTAAAAATAACCTAGAAACTAATATCAACCCTTCGATTGGGTTGAAATTTGATACAAACGTACATTGGAAGAATTTTTGACATAAACAACTCAACAAAGGGTGGAGCTAAAGTCTGATCATCTCACCAGATCCAAAAATTAAATTCCACAAGAAAATTAGTTAATTAGCCATATTTCAAACAAATGGGGAGCTAATAAAAATTTAATCTTATATTCGAGCACACAAAGTGTTTACAAAAATGTAAATCTTGTGCTGCACAAATGATCCATATGCTTCCAGAGGTCACACATAGTTTAAAAATGTTCCTTTGATTCATTTCAAATCTACACTACAACTGCCTTAAAAATAATTTCAAATTATTTGGTTAATCGAAACTAACATGTCTGACTGTTTTAATTTTAATGCTATTTATATTTTCATATCAGGATTAAAAAAAGAGTTGTATCAAAATTAAAACTAAAAATATGTTAGTTTCGATTAACCAAATAATGTGAAACTTTAAGAAAATTGTTTAATACTTTTAGACATCTGTTATGTAATTTTAAAGTGAAAGAAAGCAACTGTTTTCGTCAATATTTGTCAGCATAGGAAAAATACATAGTGACATCAGAAGTCACAGGAACCATTTGTGCAACTTAAAATCATTTTTGTAAACTATTAGTGACCTTATGTATAAAAATACTACAAACCTTTTGTGCTCGAATTTAGGATTAGACCAGAACTAGCTTTAGGGCACGTATTCATAATGTTGACTTAGTCTAATCAGTAAGTAAATTTCCCAATGAAAGTTTTAATTCATAAAGCAGACTAACTAACCACGAACTTAGTTGGCAGCTTAAGTTTGCATACATCTCACATTGCCATGTCTCAAGTGAATATCATGTGCAATAATTACATTGTAAATTGAACAATTAATAAATATCTAAACATTACAAGTTAGATATCCAGCTGCCCACAAAGTTAGTTAATCAACATTATGAATTAAAACTTTTAACATAAATTAAGTCTAGTGTTAGCCAATGATTTAGTTTAGTCACCAGTATAAATAAAAATCATAAAAATAAATTCTAAATTCAGGGAATTTACTTGCTTGATAAACTAAGTCAACATTATGAATATCTGCCTTGATCTATTAACGCTCCTAATCTGTAAAGGGATAAACATTTTAAAATTATTTAGAGCCATATATGTGTACTAAAAAAGAAAACAATTTTTATGGACCTGCCCTACTATGGTAGACATAAACAAGAAAAATGTGGAATCCAAACTTTCTAATTCTAAATTTGAGCAAGATATCATTTTTATTTAGATTGTAAAACCATTTATGTTTTTTGGCTAAAATATTGATTTTTTTTCTGAAGAAATTGATAATCAATAATTTTTTCAAAAAATATAGTATTAATGAGTCCTTAATGGACCTACACACCAAACTGTAATTTTTAGTCATGATGATGTCATCAGCCCCCTTATCATTTAAAAAATCTTTTCAAGATACTTATATACCAAATTTCAACCAAATCAGAAAGTATGATGTGGGGGATTGTGTCAACACTAAAAACCCAAGGGTAATGAAGGATTAATTCAAAAATGTTATATATTACCCTTTCCAGTCTTTTCATATACTAATCCATGTCCTCCAATTTGATGCTGATATACACATACATCTGATGGAAGTGGTAAAGAATCATCCAGTGACATGCTAAAATTTAATAAACAAAATATGCTCCTGTATTAGATAAGGAGTTTGAACAATAGTTTAACAAGAAAAGAGAAACAAAAAGTTGCAATGTTTCATTGTATTCATGGCATTTTTCCATCAGTGGAATATTCAAGCCCAGCAGAACATTCAAGCCTGAATCTTCAGCTGGGTGAAATATGTTATTTTATTAAAATTACAGTAACATACAAACAAAATCCACAATCTAAAAAATAATAATTATTTATAAGCCAATTGTATAAATGAGAAAAAATCGTTTTTAGAAATAGGAATTTAACATAGGAAAGACCATTCAAGTTCATCTTGTGGTCTTAGGCAATGGCAAACATCCAGTTTCATTATAGTGAATTTAAAATCTAACCATTAGGATAAGTCACAGTTAGGACCTTATTATCACAGAGTGAAGCTCATGGGCTCCTGCATAATATGCAACTGTAAGACTAATCAAAATGTTTATCCATATGCATATTTTCATCAAAAATATTTATCTGGTTATTTTTAACCCTTATAAAGTAAAATGCTAGTGAAAAGTTCTATTGCACTACTGTAATAATGAGGACATGGAATATAGCATTACAAAATAAGAGATATTAATAAATGTTGCTAAAACTTTATGTGCATCTTTTCAAATTCAGTAATTTCAATGCAAGGTTGAACTTTTCTGGCCTCCCTTTCTGCTTTCAAAACACACTCCTGATTTTCTTTGCACACAGGCAAATGATATTCATACAACTTTTAAAAACAAATTTCTTATTACAACTATGACATTATGACCAGATAAGCCAAGTTTTAACTTTTAATTTTAAAACAGTCTAGGATTTGCAGTAATTTTAACTATAGTTGAGCTAAATTTGAATATTTACTTTTTGATCCTAATATCAAATCATATTAGCAATACTAAATGATATTTATAATTTAATTCTACAGGTATTCAGATTGCTGATAAAATAAACCTATATTTAGTAAGCTTTAGTATTTAATATTTTATTCATTATTTTTTATAAATGTGAACCCATAGGTATATATATATTATTTCTTTGTACCTAGTGAGAAAAACTCACCCAATGACAACTCAACCTTGGCCGATCATCCTTTTACAACTCATTCCTTATCAACTCATCCCTTTGACAACTTGTCTTTAACCAACTTGGTACTAAATTTGTGATTTTAAAGTTTTTGATAATTTGTTAATTATACAATTAATCGAATTTTAAGAGGTCAGTATCTAAACTGACCAAAATACTCTATAAAGCACACAATGGATTTATCAGACCTTTGTGTGTTGATTTTATGAATAAATCTGCTCAGTTCCTGGTCTATTAACACATTGTTAGTTCAGTTGAATACTGTCTAAATACATGAAACCCAAAGAATTTTTATATAGGATGTCCAGTAAACTATTATGCTTTTCTTTTAAATCTATCAAAAGAAAACCTGTAAGTCTGTAAAGAGTATTGAAGCTATAATTATAAAAAATTTGATACTATATGTACAATAAATCTTTACTGCAGCAAGCATTAAAACAAGAAATAATGTTAGTCAAGCCTTTGACAGTATTAACATCATAGAAATGAATGTAATCCAACCAAAAGATGTGTAAAAATATAAATAT
>JAUYWI010119816.1:0-10394 GCA_034780595.1 Parotoplana pacifica
GTCAACTACTAACAGTAGTAGAAGAAATTAAATCAAACGGGAACCTAAGCTTGGCTCAAGCTATTTTCTTTTATCAACATGCTGACAGTCCAGGTTTGAGCCTACCTACGACTGATGAGACCCAAAAAAGGTCGAAACCGCTCTCGTAGTGGCTTTGCTGGTGAATAAAAATTAATTAATTTAATTTGATATAAGATATTTTAATTTTATACTTATTATTTCAGAATGTATGTAGTATGTTAAATATCTATTATTTGTTAAAACTTTCATAGAGATCAGTGCAATAGATATGGTTTTCTTGTGGTTTGTAGGATATACGAAAATATTCGCTGTAAAGGCGGCATGGTCACTTGGAGTGGGTTATGAAAGGTTACGAAATATGCAAATAAAAGGTAAATTTGTTTAAATAAGAGATTTTAAAGAGAAAACATAATATACCCCTACGAAAAATTAGGGGTAGGTAATTCCTCTAAAGGAAATTATTTGTTTTGTACTCTTCAAAATAAAATTGTCCTCCATGTTTACAGAATGATGATTTTGAATCAGTATATCTTCACTGACTTTTCTTAACAAAGTGGGTCATTTCCGTATATGAGATTCCAATGTTTCAAATGCATTTACCAACTTCTTGATCGGAAACTTTTAATGCGATTTTGTATTAATGTTAAAAAATGCTCATTTTTGTATAAAATATGTTACAAGAAAAACAGTGAGTCTACTTCTGTGAAACATATGTTAAAAGTGTATGGCATAACTTTTTTTTCTATTGAGAAAATAAAACAAACTATTTTGTTTGACTTTATAATTAATTTGATTAAAATGTTGCTATTGAAGCTATTTACAGCCGGTATTAAGACACCTAACAGAAATCAACTTACATTGTAGAGTTCGGAACTAAACTGATTAGCTTCAGGAGGCGCAAAGGAACTTAGCCGAGCCACTCTTGCTTTTGCCGGGGGACTTGATGAACCAACTGAACTGTTCTCGGACTTGTCAACTTCCGCATCCAGATTGTCCGTAGGGCCTGCTCCAGATGTAGAGGAATGTTTTGCTTTCACCAGGGATTGAGTCGAAGCAGCAGTTGGTTGCATATTTTCTGGACTTGCCTCGGTTGACATCACAGGAGTTGACGCTGTGAATTTTAGCTGTAAGCCAGCGTTCTGTTTCATAAAAGTAAAAGCTATTGAAATTAGATGCCAAATACCATTATTAGTTAAGCATTGCAAAATTATTCATTGACCAAAACTTTTCTATGGATAGTCAATGAATTAGTTCGGGAGTCGAGAGAGTAATCATAATATCGCGTCTCAAACGTTTGATGGTTTTATTTTTGATGCTATTTATAATTTTATATGCAGGAGATAGGAAACATTATGAGTTGGTAGCATCAAAATTAAAACTCAAAAATGTTAGTTTCGGTTAACCAAATAATTTGAATCTTTTCAGAAAATATTTATCACATGCTTAGACATCTATCTGTATTAAAAATGTGAAGTGAATCGAAGCAACTTTTTTCACCGATATTTTTCAGCATAGGGCAAATACATAAATTTGATGGACCACAGATTTTACTTTTCTGAGCTTGTGTAATATAGCCATCAAACGTTTGACACGCGATATTATGATTAAAACTCTCTTGACTCCAGAACTAAACATTGTTATTAACTTTTCGTAGATTTGTTTTTGTATTTATTTTTAGATCAACTCCTAGTTTTTTTACACAAAATATGAGAAACATCATAGCGTGCACAGAAGTTATTAAGAAATGCAACACAATCTAGATTGTTCATTTTTAAAGTTAAACAAAAAGACAATGATCCCTATAAAAAGCGAAAAATAGTGTCTTAAAATTTGAATTTCTATAATTAATTTTGGTATCTGAAATAGTTTGCCTTGGCTTCTTTTTCCTAGAAATCTGCCTTCCATAGTGTTAAAACAAATTGCCTAAAAGCCTATCATTTATCATTTGTGTAAAAATTACAATGAGAATATGTAGAACTTTAAATACTTATATTATAGCAGACGAAGCTTACAATAATAATTAATTGTGCACGTTTGAGAAAGTTGTAAAATTTCTACCATCAGGTTTTATTTGCGAAAAACCAGCTTATTAAATCAAATGGTCAAATGTGGAATTTAACAGTGTTTTCTGCCCAAATTATGATGAACATTTTAAAAGACACAATTGGTTGTTAAGTAAGATTTAAAAGCATTGCATTTTCTAAAAAATTAAACAATTTTGGTAAAACTCAACAGTAAAATTCAATAGAACTATTAAGTATTTTGATACTTATGAAGAATAGTCCGCATTTGGTCAGTTTAAAAGATTGTTTGGAGCGGGCAGGATATGATTTTGGTCATTTACATATCGTATACCCAAGTGGATCTCAACTTACACGTTCAATAATATCTGCTTTAGTAGTTGACTGTCTATGGAGGGCCCCTATTCCTTTGTATGGCACATGAAAAGGAAGAGGCTTGTTGGCCAACCATTCCGAAGTGTCAATATTTTCCGAGGGCTGACCTTCAACGGTTGCCGTGTAGCTCAAAGTGGGTACACTCATCCTCTTGTAGCGTGATGGCGGTTGCACCATTTGTTTCTGCGTACGAAATTTGCCTCCCGAGCCTATACCAAGAATTTGTTGCTGATAGGATGTGGCACTGTATCGTGGCCAAGCTAATTCACCGGCCTCCATGCTGTCCGCGACGGATCTGCGCGCCTTGCCAATTGCTCCAATGGGCAGCCAAAGTTCATCAGAGGCTCTGGTCTTTAGCGGCATTTGTGTTGGATGGATTTGTTGTTGGTGTTTTGCCTTTTTCCAACGTTGCCATAGGCAAACTAGAAGAATGATTATCAAAAGGCTGCAAAGTGCTCCAAAACTGCCTAGCAGTATTTTGTACAGCAATAGAGTAATTGCCATAGAAAACTCTAGAAAATATTTTATCAAATAGTATAGGTAAATAATAACATGCAAAAAGAGCAGTATACAATAGATCACTGTGTTTTATATTATTTTAATGTATAGATTTGACCCAGATATTTCTAGAAAACACTGGTTTGACTGAATAGAAAAATGTTCATAATTATTTTAGGTATTAAAAGACACTGCTTATTTTTAAAGAAATGAATAATTTTAAGATAAAATTTAAAATGAATTTTTACTAGTGTTGTTTGTTGCAAGCAAATTTATTTTCTGTTAAAAACAAAAGGTATATAATATTTTAAGCAAAAGAAAGCAAAACAGTTTCTGCCACTGTTCATTTTAATCAAAAATTAAACTTCAAGGTTTGCTTTATAACTTCAGTTGATTCCCCTAGGTCTGCAGAAAACAACCATGTTTGAAGTTTGTTACAAGCAGCCACAACATGTGGAAACAAATGCCCTTTGCGACGTAGGGATATATTCATACTATTGCGAACATGTCAGTGCCTTTAGGTAAACTATTTTTGATCTACCTACAAAATATATCTAGCGATTCATTTAAAACAAATACTACAATAATTGTATCCATGTATTGTACATAGCTACCTAATACAATTGTACAAAATTAGTAAATGAAGGAATTGAATATGTGGCTAGAATTCCGATGTTGCATTCTTTTAAATATTAAAAAATAAAAATAATATGCAGATACAGCTATAAACAGTTTGTACATGTTTAATTTTTTAAGACAATAATGTTAAATAGATTACTTACTTACTTACATGTTGACGTTGCAAAATAGTGAAATGAGTAAATTAAATCAACATTCAGATACCGTCCACTAGGTATTCAATCAAATTATTGATTTTTCCAATCATAGAATTTTGCTCAGGTATGGTATATGCACCAAGTACTGTAGCTCTAGATGAATGATGTTCAATGCACCCTGTTATGGTGTCAGACAATACGCAATTTCTCAGAGCTTCCGACTGGTAGGTACCTTCCAATGGTATGACGTAAATAGTTAGCAATTAGTTAAAATTGATAAAGCATACACTTTGGTACATTGAATAAACAAAATTTTGTATTTTTACAAATTGTAGGGCCACCGAAAAATCAATATTCCGAAAAGAGGCTCAACAACATTTACAAAATCTTTAAAATTGATTAACTAGTAGTTGACCTAACTACCAAGAATTATTCCATTGTCTTTTTCTAAAAGATCTTATCAGAGATTTAATAGCTCCGTGTCAAACTCAAGCTCTTGAAAAACAGCTTGAATGTTTGGTCAATATTTATTAACAAAATCCCACTTAAGATGATTTTTTGCATTCTTTTACTTCCAAAATTCGTTTTGCCGTTAAAAGAACTGGTAGCCATTAGGGGAGGGAGGGCAATTATTAGACACTCGGTCCGGTTACTCTCTTAGGTATCTAACAAGGTCTAAGAGACCATTTGTACCACACATTAATAACAAAGTCAAGTAAATCTATAAAACTAGATATTTTGTGGTTATATTATTAAATTTATTGTCTAAGAAGATTTTGGTGCGATGAGATAGGTGTAGTTTGGACACCAGACTAAAGAAAGCTAAGTCTAGGCTGTGTAATCTAGCTAAGAACATACGGACTGTCCTGCAGTGGGTTCTGAGCAACGTGGGAGTCAGAGAACAAATGGGCCGACAATGAAGCCAACAGATGAATATTAAGATCGAGTTTGATAGTGCTAAGAGAAGATTTACCGTGAGGTCATAGGGGAGAAGATTAAGGAGGAGAGAGCGTTGGAGATTTATAGTGAAGGCGTTAGAAAATCAGAAGGTATTATCAGAAAAAAGGCATGTTTTTATTGCCCAACTCCGTGTCGGCCCCACTGTACTGAAACCAAATTTTCTATCGACACAGTATTGGTCTGAGAGATGACGCTAGATGTGACGACTGTTGGGGAAAACCAAATTCAACGATAATTGACTTTTGGGCCTTAGATTAGATCACACCGGACTTGAAATAGGTCTTTTAAAAATCTATGCATTGGCTGAGGACAATGTGATGTGGGGGGGGGGTGTATAATCTCCTTTTATCAGCGAAAAGTTAAAAGTTATAAATATAAATATTTTTCATAGACTTAGAAGATACTACGAGGTCTGGCAAAGAATATTACTTGAAAGACAGATCGTCTTTCAACAAAAATGTTAAACAAGTATTCTACATTTACTACATAATACATGATGTTCGATTTTATGCCTTATTTGGCAAAGTGAATTGTCTATCAGGACTGTTTTAAGCAAATACTTGTTTCACTTTGCAACTTGAATATATTTGACATTTAAGTTAATATTTCATTTCATCATTAGAGACTGTTTACTCTAATCTTAAAAGATATAGAAATTAGACAATAAAAGCCTAATTCACAAAATATAGCTACGAGTAAAAACAACCCCATTCGAGATACCCAAGGAACGTCTTTGGAAATACGTGTCAAATTTTGTCAAAATGAGCGATAAGCTTTAAACAACGATAAAAAACTCATTTTTGTGTTCTCATTCTAAAATCACTGCTTCGATAGATATATTAATTATAAATATATTTCATTATCGGCAGTTCAACTATAAATTTTCTTGGCTAAGCAACAGCGGAAATAAAATGGACTTCATATAAGTAGCTAATATCGTTAACTGGTCATTTAAGACTAAGATTTTTGTTTTCTTAGGTATCTCACTATACAATTTATACAGTTAGGTTGTATCTCCCAACGACGTTAAAATTTAAAATAGTCAATAAGGAAAATACGGTAATTGTGTGGATACTGTGCTGCTAATGTATCTTTTCTGAATTATTAGGCATGTTGACGAATTTACATGTTCTGAAATTTCTATTGGCAGAAACTGACTTCATTGTTTTCTTTTTCTTTCATTATAACGAAGAGAAAGAGAGAGAGAGAGAATCATGAATAGTTTATATAGTTATTTTTCGATAATTAACTTTTCTTCAATTTTGAAATTTCTGTAAGCATGTTGTTGATTCAAAAAAGGTTAAACTAAGAGACAGATTAATAACAACAAAATACATTTATTTTACTCTTTTTGAAACTACCTACTCAGATATATCTTTTATCAACCATCACATAGGAAATTATTTTTAACAAAATCACACTAAAGGTAAGTGAAATGTATTCAACGTTCATAGATTTAAGTACATTTGCACATTTAGGTATTCTAGAAATGCTAGAATATGTAACAGTCCATACAACAAAATAAGTACCAGAAATTTCAGCTTGATCAATTTTGTAGTTTTTCAGATATTCGCATTTGTATTTATATTCCCCAAGATGTAGGTCAAATTGAATCCTTTTTTATTGGGTTAATTAAAATTTTTGTATCAAACATTAGAAATATAATTTTAAAAATGGAATTTGATTTTTGTTTTTTTAATTTATAAGTCGAAGAAAAATTGGTATAAATCTAGAAAACAAGTTAATTTTACATACAATTTTACTGTATGTAAAATTAACATGCTTCAAAACTAAATTATTATTTTTTCAATATATAAAACATTTAATTCTTGAATATGTGATTACGAAGTTTGACTTAAAACTTAAAAAAATTTTTAAAGTCAAATATAGCAGCACAAAAAGTGTACATGGCTACACCTAAACCAAGGTTGGAGCTAAACACCCATTGTGACCTTTGTATTAAAATTATGACCATTGTATGATTCAAAGTTTAACTTAAAACTTTTTGTAAAAAGTTTAAAGTCAAAATATGAAATCACCTAATGTTGTGGGTTTTATTGTAAACCGAATGTGCAGTAAAAAATACATTATGCTAAGAAGTCAACAAACGTTTTTTTCTTATGATTTATTGAGAGCTGCAGTAGTATGAAGACATTGCTGATTACTTTGATAAATTTGATACAATTAGCCAACTAATACCTAATTAATTGCATTATTTTTTTCTTATTCATTTTACTCTGAATTTTGTAATTGTATAAAACAAAATTCACTGAGAATTATTATGTATGTTGTATTGTACTGAATTTATGTCATATCTCTATCTATATTTAGTTTTTTTAATATAAACAATTCGTAGCTGGTAGCAATATTTGACGTAGGTTTATTGAATAAATGTGTTGACCTACTTGCAAAATCCAGACAATTTTCTTGATTTTAAAACGAATTGTTCAAAATCAATACAATATTAACAGAAATAACTGAAATAATACTTAGAAGCCAGACCAAAGGGAGACAAATTATTCTTGAATATTATAAGAATGTTTTCTTGAATCATGTTGAAGGCTTGTTTTGTGAGTGCAACTTTTGCCGTACTTTAATGATATGTAGGATGAAATCTTTACTGCAGCAAACATACAAAATTAAAATCTTTCAAGCTTTAGACAGTACTACCATCCTAGAAATGAATATAATCCAACTAAAAGATGTGCAAAAATATATGGTTTTATCATAAAATCAACATCTTTTTAAGATCAAATCAAATCTATACATAAGCTGAAGCATGATAAGTCTAGTTCGGCTAAATCCGAAATCCGAAAATCAATATCCATGAAACAGTCCAGTCAGAACTGAGAAATGTAAAGTTATTAAAATGCAAAACAATATCAAGAAATATGGTGCGGGACTTAGGACCCTCAACGTAAAATTTTAACCTATTTTATGTACACAACCGTCACTCTTCCCACAATTTAATTATTATTCAAAATTGTAAACGGCTAAATAAGCACTAATTGAATTGAAAGGCAGATCAAAATCAACTTTTGAAATGGTGGAATTATTACATTTATACCAACAATGGATATTCCTTATATAAGAAATGTAATGACCACGGTTGATTGAAGAAGCAATATGACAAATAATACCAAAAAATATCATAATTGTGGTTATTTTAAGAAATGGTATTAGGAACAATTACATTACTGCAGTTTTTTGTAAGTCTACTAAATCTGTTAATTAAAATAGTTATTGTTCTGGGAAAATTGATAGTATTATAATTGATAGTATGTGGTGTAACAAATTGACAATTATTACTTGATAAAATGGATTACTGTCAATATCATGAATCTGTTTGATGATGTAATTAAAGTGTTCATCACTAACCAAAAAGAATAACAATTGGAGCAAATGTATGTAGTTTCAGAAAGACCATTAAAATGAAAAAAAAAGATTATTGTTATTACTAATGATTTTAAGGAAAACTTCATGAACATCTTGTTGATTTATGGTATCAAAGAAATCATCACAAGATTTTAATAAACTAATAATATCCTTGATAAAACTTAACCTGATAGAATTATCTGAACTATTATTAATATTGGTAGGAAGATAAATAATTTCATTATTGGAATTTAAATAACCATTGATATAAAGAAAGTTGAATATTTGGATTAAATTATTTAAATAACAAGTATTAAAAGTAGTTAAATTATGTAAACCTTTTGGAGGATTGTAACAAAAAGAATTGTGGCAGAATTAATACCATTAACAGAAATGCTAACATCAGAATTATAAGGAATAGTATAATGAAAAGATTTGAATATTTACATAATACATACATATATTAGGTATATAAATTATTCTTTCTATTAACATAGACTTTAAAAATAGCAATTTAAACTGGAATGTAAAATGGTTTTTAGTGAAAAGCTCAGCTCATCATTAGTCGTCTCCAAAAAACACAACTTTATTCATCTGAATAATAACCCCTTCATTGATCTTTACTGTTAATGAAACGGACATCTAAAAGTTTGATTGGCGAGCGCCCCTTTTTAAAATGGGTGGTGGCTGGTTCAAGCTCCGTGCCATCTTCTGTACTCTATACAAGCCTTTTTATTTTAAATTTTGAAAATATAATTCTTTTATAAGTAGGTTCCTGAATAGTATAAAGTAGGTCGATACCTTGGGGAGCAACTAATAAAATACTGTCCAGACCATGGAGTCCAAACCAGGTGGCTGCACCAAATAGGACATTTTACATTATGCATTTGGTAAAATATTGCACATTATGAAATTTAAAGGTCCGCCACCAGTTCCGACGCCCCTAAATTATGTAAAGCTTTTCTTCTCAAGTAAACTTGTTTGAACTCAAATCCATAACATTTATTATTCATTATTATACAAATAACACAACCAAATCACTCTTCTCAACCTTTAATAAAATTGATGGCATTTTCGTGTCCATTGTCAATTTTAACTTTAAAAGCTGCTTCGGTTGACACTAAGTCAAGAACAATTCTCCCATTTTTTGCCTTCATGTAAATAAATGTCGTTGTGGCAATATTCCTTCCTACTGAAGAATGTTTTTGCTTCAAACGTATCCCTTTGTTTGTTAACAATAATCTTTTCAACGCCAAAAGAAAATAATTCCTACTGACTTGTCGGCTGCCAACTTAGTTAATTATCCGATGCTTATTATTGAAACAAAACATTGATGTTTCCGAAGAAAATTGATGTATTCTTAGGTGCCCATGTACCTCTAGAAAATTTAGAATAACTTATAAAATCAATAATGTAATGTTAACAGTTCTAGAAAAACTGTTGGATTAATTGGAATTTATGCAAAAAAATCAATTTGGTGCTATGGAGTTTATAGCCAGTATTGTTATCTTTACTAAAATCACTTAACAGTTCTAAAATTTACAAAAGGCTAACATTTAGAATTTATTTACATCTACGAAGAAATGATTTGGATCCTTATTCATCATATGTTTTATTTTTTAAATAAACTTTGTTATTTTAATTTATTAACCAGGTGTAGGTAAATACCTAATGTCTGTGCTATTTTTGATGATGATTTTCATCTTCCTTATTCGAATTCAAATATCATTTCAGTTTTTGAAACCATACCATATGCAAGATTAATCAGATGTCTTTGAGAGCTACAATATTGGCAGCTAGTAATTGCCTCTCAGGAAATTCATTGAATTCAAGAGGACTGTTGTACAGTTGCTGTTGCAAAAGTGATCACGAGGAGGAAGACAATGCGACCAATAAGAAGGAAAGTCTTTGTCCTTCACCCAGTAATATTCTTTATCCTAAAAATGGAGTGGGACAATGTAAGCAATCGATCAATGACGTCTCAGTGGACTTATTTGTAGTAAGTACAACACCATTTTAATTATATTTAAAAACTTAAAAGATGCTCAGGTCATATTTAGATTATAGATTAGATATGTTTTGAACATCAATGTCACCAATGCAGTTTAAAAAAGAATTTTAGTTTGAATAATGTGAAATGTACTTGAATGTTCTAAACATAAACGCTTAAAGAGTAGGTAGTTTACTGATTAGCTTGAACATGTTATCGAATGTTAATCGGCAATCGGCCATACATTTAAAAAATATTGCAATAAACGCTTTAACAAAAACATTGAAATTTAAACGGGACACTTTTTCACGTGCCCAGGCGCGGATCCACGGTGGGGTCAGATGGGGTCTGGACCCAACCTGAATTTTTCAGAGCCAC
>JAUYWI010119827.1:0-10394 GCA_034780595.1 Parotoplana pacifica
AACATGAAATGTAATTAACCAAAGCATTCTTACATTTTAAAACCATTCAAATCAAAATTCCATTGATATAAAAAAAAGATGTTTAAAAAACGAATTTTTTTTATTAGTGTACGGTTACTTTTTTCCAGGGGTGTATTTGTGTCTGGAGAATATCTGGAGAATATCAGACGAAAACGTTTATCCACCCCATTAACTCTAAGCTTTCCCTCGATACATGTGGGCCGACGGTGTCTTGGATCAAAGACAAATTTTCAGTTTGAATACCATGTTCTGCAAAATACGCATCCCTTTTAATAATGCATTAACCATACTCGGAATTTATTTCACCATTAATTATTTAAAAATAACAAACAATGAGTGAAACAGCAACGAAGATATTTTTTTCTGAACCTGTGTTTCGCTGACAGGACCCTTCATCTCCATGCAGAGACATCCACGACCTAACGTCATTTATTGGCAAGAGATACCAGCTATAAAACCATTTTTATCAATCAGCGGTGACTAGGTTCCATATGACTATTGGCAATTCAAATGCATTTAACATATCTTCTTTGCCGATGTACCTCTGTAATTTTCTGGGGAACCCATTTGTTGTCTTTATTTAAATATTCGAAGCACCATAATGGGATCAAGATAAACCATACGAGCTAGGCGTCTTTTTGACAGGCAACTGTCCACTTCAATTGCTTCTATGACTAAAATAATGACATCCTCTCTAATTTGACTAACTGGCCGCCCTGGCCTGGACTTCTAACAAAGCTAACCCGTGCTCCATCTTGAAATTCTTTAACAAGCTGCTAGACGTGTCGTAAATTTCCTCAGTCTTATGACCAAGATGCCGTAAGAACATTGTGGATTTCAACAGCAGACAGATTTTAACGTCTGAGAGATTCAATCAAGCACAATTTCCTATCAAATGTTAACTTCATTATTAAAGTAAATTTTTAAAAATTCAAAATCAATCATAGATAAATTCTAATAAACATATTTTAGTTATTAGTGATATTTAAAAAAATCACAAAGTTTAGTTTTTATAATATATTGTTTTTAAAACTAAAATCCTATAATATCAAAACACAAGAAAATAATGTAAACCCTTCAAGAGAATTGGTATTTGCCTCCACCTGCTATGTATAATTTTGTACACAATTTTTAATGCCTTTGATGTAGATAGGTTACCATTATTCCACTTCCCTAATGTACAACTGCCATTGTAATTATATTCATATTTTAAGGAAAAGATATTTCTCAAATACTTAATTTTTATGGGCGTCATCCAAATTCCTTTTTCCTCTACGCGAATAAAGGTGCTCAATTTGATTGAATTTTATCCACTCTTCCTCTACTCACACTAGCACGTTGATAAACAATTATTTTTATACAACATATTACATATTTTTTCAAATTTTGTCTTTATTTATGCCGACGTGTACTTTAATTTTGTTTTATAACTTTTATCAAAACTAATTATCTCACAAATCACTTATTTTCTATTAAGTCCATATGATTTAAATCTAAAAAAATGAATATTCAATTTTCGATATTTCTAAATTACTGATCAATTGTATCCAATTATTATTACAGAATTCTAAAAACATTGTGGGATAATAAACGCCTTACATCCGATTTATATATATTTTTTACTTATTTATTGTTTTTTTATTTAATTTTTTGTATGTTTATAAGCTGAAATTGTAACAAAAATAAATCATTACTTAAAGTATCCTAATTTTTGTTCTATAGAACTACGTTAAGGACCACTGTTGTTTAGTGGTCTTTGGCCTACGTATTTTTCTATTTAAAATGTACTATAGGGATACATTTTTCGGGAACCAGAGTTTAAAATCAACAAACGTGACACACCAGACGGTTTCATGTTCCAAATTGAAAAAGACACCACCATTCAACACCTCATTATCGAGTGCCAAAACCATCAGGCAAAATCAAAATTTTAAAAGAAGCAATTGGCAACCCTGCTCCGTATTATTGAGGTTTCCGGTCTAGCCAAAAATTTATGGGACTGGCGCAAAGCAGAGAAAAGTGGCGGATCATGGCAGCCAACCTCTACAGGAGACGGCACTGATGATGATGATGGGAGGACCCGAAGCGACGGACAAATGAAGAAGAAATGTAATTGTACAAGATGCAAAAAATCATGCTCTAAACTCTTCAGCAACCAACTTTGCTCTGTCATGATTTGGTATAACTCCCTAATCTGTAATGTCTCTGATTCTTTAAAAGTCGTATACACGTCATATATACGTCTGACCGTAAAATTATAGACAGTGGAGAAAGGACGTTTGGTCAAATCACGAAAACTGTAATTCCAAGCTGAGGTCTTCTACCTTACCAGTGGCAGTGTTAACCTAGGCTTGTCAGACAATGATGATGTGGGGCTCACAGAGTTCACTATCACCAACAACAAAAGTTTGATGAAACCCTAAGGTGAGTGGTAAAGGCTCTCCTAAACAAAATATAGAAGTTAATAAAAAGAGGCTCAAAAGCAACAAGAATCTATACTGACGGATCGGTACAATAAATTTCCCAGAAGGACGGAGTCGAGTGGAACAAACCAATCATCAGTGAAGCATTTATCCAAGCGGTGAGCTAATTTTTTCGATATATCAAAGCGAAATATTAGCTCTTAAAATTACTTTGAACTGGCTTGTTAATAATAAAATAAATCAAGATGGAAAAGAGCAGCCAATCCGCCCTGATGAGCTTGAAACATTTCATTGTATGGAAGTCCAACAATAACGTCTTGCTCATGGAATCAATGAATCTTTGGAGTTTGTTTGGTTCCCTAATCACTGTGGGACTATAGTAATGAATCTGCCGACAAAGAAGCAGCAGAAGGAGGCAAGAAAATTCAAACTAAGTTAACATTGTTTCTAACACTTTGCAATTGCAAAAATCAAGTGTTTGCCTATATGAAAGAACTAAGAACTTGTATAACAATATATTCCCTAAGGACGGCTAGGAAAAGAGACGTACCTAATCATCAATTGTTAGCTTCAGTCGTTTCGTACTGATTGCTGTATGGAACTCCAAATCTTACCTGGAAAAGAATAGGTACTGCAGAAAATAACATCTGCCTCATTTGTAAATCGGAAGTCAAAAACTGCCCGAGTCTTCAGAATGCAAGAACAAAATCTTCAAATATACTCGTTCGAAGAAATGTATAGAGTTATGGTAGGAATTTCTCAGTACAACAGAAGCAAATGTGAGAGTATAACTAGATAAGACAAGACAAGACAACAACACAGTGGAAATTAATAAGAAAATAAGTAAATGTACCCTAAGAAAATAAACAAATGCATTTTTTGTAAATGGTTTTATTGTAAGTGACCGACATTAATATTCAATGACATTCTTTCATTTCACCGCCTACATAGTTATGTTAATGTAGCTTCTTTAGAAAATACTATTTAAATTACAATATAAATAGGTAAATCGGCTAATAGTCATTCAGCGTGAATATTAAGGTCCATTTATAGTATTTATAAATAAATAATACCTTATACTGTATACTGTGATTGCAATCAATGATTGCACTCCATGCCAAATATTTCAAAACATCATCAACCACACCGCGTTCTTATTCAGCTATGATGACTATTATCTTGTATGATTAAATAAATGTACCTATTGTTTGTAAGTGTTCTAATGTCACCACGTATAAATCATCCTATACATATAAACTTTCAATACCAAAAGTGTACAACAATGATATTACGAACTTTCATTTAGATAGCTGTTGCTAGCGACGCCAATACCTATTCCATAGTAACAAAATATGGTGTTTAATAATTTATTCCACATGATATTATTTTAAGCGGGGATTTGAACACATGCAACCTTAGTTACCATGTGAACTTTCATGTAATACTAAAACTTTCTAAGCTAGTAGTCCCTGCTTTCTACCTAACTACTGTTGCTAACAATTTATATCTAACTCATACCAATGTTTTCAAAAGAAATGTATGAATTGGTAATGGATGTTGAAAACACAAAAAAAGAACGGAAACAAGATTTTGTATGTGTTTTGTGTATTTAATATTGTTAGTGTTAAACAACAGATTAGGTAGATCATACATAAATGCATGAAAATTGAAATAAGAACTCTGATGTTATTAAATTATAAGGATACTGTAACTTCATTTACATTAAAAATAGAAAAAGAAAACCATTGACATCAACTTGAATCTATCATATTTGTAAATAACTACCTGTTTTTTCACTTTTTATGCATGCATTGATCTACCAATCTGTTAATTAAATATACAAAACACATACACAATCTTACTTCCGTTCTTTTTTGCACTTTGATGATCCATTAGGTACCAATTCATACCTTTCTTTTAAAAAACATTGCGGTTTACTTTCTCTTGTTTCCTTTTTTACAATAAATTATTTTTATTTCTTGGATTTAGAAGTCCATTTTTATGTTTTGAAATACCTAGCTATTATTAGGACTATAAAAATAAATCCAAGAACATATGTCTCCATTTAGCTATCGGGTCGCTTTAAAACCTAAATTAAAAAAACTGACATTTTAAAGGGGGTATTTTCATCATACCATTAGGATACGAGTAGGTACTTGAGACAAAATCTGATAGCAGATTCTTATTCTTCACCCCAAAATTAGTTTAGATACCAAATTTCATTAAATCCACGCACTTATTTTAGACTATAAAATTAGCGTTCGTGTACTTGGAGGGTGGATGACCCATAGTCAAGGAAAGCAACAAATGTGCTTGATACGAGTACAATGCCTGAAAGGTATCTCTACAATGTATTGATAAATTGATGGTGATTAACCCTTAGTAAGCATTTTTTTAAATTCTGTTTGAATAAAAAAGAATAAGAAAACGATTAGCCCAAAAGGCCCCTATTTCTCAAACATTATTTTCACCTAATTATGTTGCAGGCTAAAATTCCACTTTACTGAAAATTTTATCTAAATCGGAACTGTAATTTTGAGATATGACCTTCTAAAGTATAGATTGTGCCCTCAAATCAACCCCAATTCATACATAATGGCAACTACGTCGCCATTGATAATAATAATATTAATGGTAATGTGTTTAACAAATTGGGAATAGAAAACATGATTTAAATACATAGATAAGTACCCACCCGAGAAATAAAACACTAATATCATCAAGATCTTGTTAAAGACACATTAAACTTATGGTACATAGCTTCAGGTGTGAAAGTATAATTACATAGATCGTGCATTGAAGCCATTGGTGACATGAATTTATGGATTCTTCGTGAATTTGTCATTCAATGGTACTTTGATTCTTTTAGCACTGGTAAGGAAAGGGGGGCGCTAAATGATAAAGTTATTGATCTTTGTCTAACATTGATTTAATTTAATTTTCCATTTAATCAGGACTTATTCGATAACATTCCATTGTTATCATTACCTTCATGCAACATTTCACTTTATGTATTATTTCTTGCTATTTACATCTAAGTGACCTCTAAATAATCTTCTTTGTCTTATATAAAGGATTCTCCCTTTTGACCCTTTTGTTTTAATCAAAAAGTTTAAATGATAGTTACCTTTTTAAAATTGAGGTGTACAGAAGGAGTGTTCCATTAATGACCCCTTTCTTTTAATCAAAACTTCTCTAACCCTAATTGGCATGCTTGATCAAGGGATTTCAAAATTTATATTTTTTCTATGATAAATACCTACCTGCATAGGTAAGTAGGCTTACTTAGGTCACATATTGAAAAGAGTTAACTAACTGAAAACAGTTATCGAAGGCACACTTCTAGGAAAAAGGCCAAGGCAAACCAAGGAAAAAACATGTTAAGCGATCTTGCAATAATGTCATCATCAGATCTTGAGGAATTGGCACTAATAAGGAACAACTAGTGGAGAAAGTGGAATACGTAGACATGGACCTGCCACAAAGCAGAGAACAAGATAGATAGTCTACTAATTTGTAAACAGAATTAAAAACTTTTTGTTCATTCATAATTTATTAAAATGGAAAACACAACAAACAAATATCAGGGTAGGAAACTGATATTTTATAATATTTTAATCGCTACAACAAAATGTAAGTACGTATTCCGACATTATATTGAACTTTCATTGAGCAAGGCCAATACCATAGCAGTTGGTACCACAGTGTTCTTCGGTGGCATATTTCAGAGGGCAACTTGCCAAACAAAATCTGTATTCCCCTCTAAAAATTTGTTTAACGCAAACCTCGCAAATTTCTTGCATATTTTATCTCGAAGCAAATGCATCGACTGGGTATATTATGCATTGTACAGGTACATACGTCTTTAGTTTGCTGGCCTACTATTGGACATGACAGTGATGTGCTCAGTTATAAAAATAACTTGTCTGTCATGACGCAAATAAATGGAACTATACTCTCTTTATAAATTTAACAACTTAAATTTGAAATTTCATTTTGTGCAAATCAATCGATGTCTGAACTTTGTGATTTGAAAATTTTCGTAAAACTAATTTTGTTTGATGTTATTGTGACCTTTAGTAGGTACGGCAACTGTGTCAAAGAAATCGATAATTCATACAAGGAAATACTTTAAAGGAATATAAACAGACATGTTCCACTTCATTTAGATATGGAAGCATCGCTCAATTTCTTTGTTTTTTTTACAATCAACATGAAAACAGAAATATTTTACTTGATACTTACTCGTTTGTTAAATATGATATTATTTTAACCCATATTTGCGTAACTATTCTTTTATTAAATTGTTATTATGTAGTTGTCATTACACTCATTTGAAAGTAATTTACTGAAAGTATTCAGTGGCTAATTTGTTAACTTAGGCTACTGATTCTTATTCACCAAATCGAATTCTATTGAAAATATCTCTTTAGATAAATGAAACTAAATATTATTATAAAATGATCTTAAGTCACTTTGAAATAGGCAACAAAATTTAAGGACATCTAACAACAAGTAGGTAATCTCTACAAATAGCTATATTTTAATATCATTTATCTAAAAACACAAAAAACATATAGTGAGAGCTAACACCTTAAAATAATTTCACTTAGCTCTTACTAAGTAGTGTCTAAACCTTTCAAAATTAAAGTTCAATATTATAGGCAGGTAACAATTTTTTTATACAATATATTGACTTTCTTAGAAGCTCTAATAATTTCATTTCGTTTGAGCTAAACACACTTTCTTGATTTTCTAGTCTTAAATTAAAATATTAGAGCTTCTAACAAAGTTAATATTGTAAAAAAAATTTGGTTGTTGTAAAAATGTCATTTCTCTACCTTGTACTGATGAATTACCTGCCCATAATATTGAACTTTAATTTTGAAAGGTTTTAGCCGCTACTTAGTGAGAGCTAAGTCCCATAACTTATTTTACTTATCTACTTTTGAGCCTTACAGTCTTTACTAATTTGTAAACAAAAAAGAATTTAAGAAAACTTATAATTTATATATTAATAAAATAGAACACACAACAACAAACATCACGGTACAAATTTCATATTTTATAATATTTAAATTGTTGCAATGATTTTTATCGCTACAACAAAAGGTAGGTACGTATTCGGACATTATATTGAACTTCCATTGAGGACGACCAATGCCATAGCAGCTAGTACCACAGTGTTCTTCAGTGGCATATTTCAGAGGGCAACTTGCCAAACAAAATCTGTATTCCCTTCTATAAATTTGTTTAACGCAGACCTTGCAAATTTTCTTGTATATTATATCTCTAAATGCATCGACTGGGTATATTATGCATTGTACAGGTACGTCTTTAATTTTCTGGCCTACTATTGGACATGACAGTGATATGCTCAAAATTATAATAAATAACTTTTCCTTCATGACACAAATAATTGGAACTATGCTCTCTTTATAAATTTAAATAAATTTGAAATTTTGATCTGTGCAAAAAAGTTGGTTTAAATCAATGGCTTAACTTTGTGGTTTGAAGATTTTCATAAACAAATTATTTTTACCTTTTTGTCGGCACCTGTGTCAAAAATTCGTTAATTCATGCACTGTTTCATGCAACGAAATATTTTAAAAGAATAAAAAACATGTATTTTAGATATGAAGGCATCGCTAAATTTCTTTGTATTTTTTATAATCAACGCGAAAACAGGAATATTTCACTTGAAACTTATCCGATTATTTAAATATTATTTTTAACCCATATTTGCCAATTTTAAAAAATGGTTTGATGAAAATTATAGCATCCAATTATTGATGCCAGGTTTGACGAACAAAATCAGACTTCGTATTCTATCATCTTTCTCATGGATATTTATCTGTGTTCATATTCAGAGAATTGTCAGTATGAGTTGGCCAATAGCAGCACGATTTGTGACAAGTCAAAATAAAATATCCAAGATGCTAGTTAATATTAGTCAAGCCAGAATTTGGCTTGACAAGCCGTTTGATATAAACGGCTTCATGGTTTGGACAGCCTTCAACTCGGCTTGACATGCCAGCCTTGAACGTGTATTTTTAGATAAATGATATTTTAAAATCTAGAGTTATCAAGGTCAATAACCAATGTCTGAAAATAAATATTAGGTATTATAAATTGAAAGTCCTGAGTAGGTACTATCTATATAAGTAACTCTAAAAAAAGTAAAAAATATTATAGACATCTAACAACAAGAAGGATATCTCTACAAATAGCTATATTTTAATATTATTTATAAAAAAACACAGCAAAACATATATTGAGAGCAAATACCTAAACATAATATATTTTAGGGTTTGAACTATCGCACTTTCTTACCCTTCTGGTCTTAAATGATAATAAGATTGACCAAAAAGACCTAAAAGATAGTTAGCTCTACCAAAACAAATTCCAAAAATACTTGAAGTAACTTAAATTAAATATGGTTAGCTATAATATTTAAGTTGGCATGACTCTAAATACATATTAATAGGTAACTAGGTATTTCAGTACAGGAATTTATTAAAAAAAAATATTTTAGAGCTTACAAAATATAAAATATACCTACAGGTTGTCTCATAAGTTTCTACGACATAGAGAAAACCATACAAAATTATGAGTTTTTAAATTTTTGTTAAGAATTTAATATATTTCAAATATTTATGCTGTTTATTTTGATTATTGATCATATGCGCTACTAGCGGATACATCCGTCGGGTATCATGAATGCGATGAAGATATTGCGTCCGTATGAAATCTAAAGACTAAGAAAAGAGACAGATTTGACACAGAACCTCCTGATACCAGGGTTATTCCAAATTGAGAGCGAAAACTATTTGAGTTTGGAACAATCCACGATTTACTATGGTCAGGATGACTGAATGAACGTGGAGATGAAAATTCTATGCAGTCAATAAGGAAGAGATCATCCGATTTGGCGATAGCACCGGATAGTCAAAGACGACCTTGGATATTCCAGCTGGAAGTCAGCGAAAGGTGAGGAAGATTACCAAAATCGTGTTCAGTGCTGTCGGAAGAATTGAAAAACAACATTTGAAAAATAAGAATATTCTTCTCCGATGATGTGCAGAGTATGCCAAAGGTCGTGGTAATAAGCTGTCATTTTGCTCGAAAGAAAATTCCCATTTTTCGGGAGAAGTGCGCCAAAGCCCATCTTAGATTATGATTTGGGCAGCTATGTCTGGTAGATATCTTATGGGACCCTTTTTCTTAACTGTAGAAGTCACTGCTGAAAAGTTTATTAATTTGCTTCGCAGCAAATTTATCCCAGCATTAGAAGCTATTGCTATACTTCTATCTTCACATTTACAACAGGATAAGGCGCCTGCTCATGCGGCATTGGCCACAAGAAACTTTCTAAATAAAACCTTTTAAGACAGGTGGGTCAGCAAATTTGGCCCATCACTTTGGCCACCTCGTAGTTCCTACCCAACACCGTGCAATAATGCACTTTGGGGGAATTATTAAACCAAAAATTAATTACACACATGGCTTGCAGTGTGAATGATCTAAAAGCAGTAATTTCGGAGGAATTTAATCGCTTTCCTGAAAACCTTCTCGATCCAATAAACAAACGTACATTCAGAAGAGTGCACCTGTATTGAAAAAATGGACTCCAAGTAAACCCATAGGATTAAAATGTTATCTTTTGGGTATTTACATACGTGGACATTGTTACTTTGTTAATAATTTAAAATAATGTACAAGAGTTGTTCTTTAGTCTTTTTTATCACCCATAATGTAACGTTAGTTAGGTATATCTGATACACTTTTAATTTTGACAGTGACTTTAACTCTGTTTATAAATAAGTAAAGACCATTGATATATTACAAATCTACATATGAATATTGTTCTCTGCCTTGTTGTTGTTGTTGTTCTAGCCCCTACCCTTTGTAAAAAAGGGTAGTCCTCCCAGTGTGGGTTATGAATTTGAT